>WAAG01018061.1:3150-25085 GCA_013390105.1 Tichodroma muraria | reverse complement strand
AACAGATTATTTTATTTCCTTGCCATGAATTAAATATATTTATATATAAAGTAAATTTTCATTTTATCTTTTTTTTTTTTTTAAAAATGAAGCAATGTGCCATTACATGAATCTTCCCTAACTTCTCACAAGGAAAATTTAAAAGCTATTTCTTTATAAAACATTTCTCTATGGAGAGTTTTGTACACTTTGAAGCTTATTAATGATGGATATCATGGTGGGGAAAAGAAAAAAGAGATACAAGAATTGTCTTAGCTGTGCTTGTCTTTCATATGTTCACAGGCCTCAAACTGAAAAAAAGAAGGAAATTGAGCATAAAACAGGTCTAGAGGACAGGTTTCTGTCAACAATGCCTGTAAGTTAATATGTTCCTAAACATTCTCTTATCACAGGACTTAGTCTGCTATCAGTATTCATCCTTTGCATACAAGAGCCATCATATTTCAGAATATATGGCTTCATAGTCTCTTTCTATTGCTTTTGGTATATTTTTCTTTCTAATTTTCTCCATTATTGACTTGGATAAACACAATTTAGAACTTATTTTAATTTATCCTAAATCATTACTCTTTTCCTTTTCCAGCCCAATTAAAGAGAACCCATTTTATATTTCTTAACATATTTGTCTTAGATAAGTTTTGATAAGTTTTGACTTGCCTTGATAGCCAGAGTTCTGCTATATTCCATAGGTTTTAGAGAGAAGAAAGAGATTATTAAGGACTGTGAGCAAAGTTGGCATATCACCTTCCAGTTTATAAGCAAAATCGGTTAATAATAACTTTGTTTCCTTCTTTTTATGTAAATGGTAGGATACTTTTCTTGTTCCTCTGTATTTTGCACAGTGCATAGGAAATTTCTTTATGACTTCAAAGACTGTGGTAATCTGGAAATACTTGAGGAGAAGATAAAAGAACTATGTAGTGTTTGGCTAGGTAGGAATGTGCCCTGGAACTGCACACCTGAGATACCTGTGGCTTTCATTAGCCCATAAGCTGGATAGAGCATTTACTAGAACTGAAAGAAGCACAACTAAGCTCGAGGGACTGAACATCCTCTATCCCCAAGTATTTATAAGAGCAGCAGGGGTCTTAAAGCTAACGCTAAACTCTTACACGGCCTTTTACTTTTGCGCAACCTCATATGCTTTACAAATGAGTCTTGGAGAAGTTATCTTGTTTTTATGTAGCATTTTGATCCCAGTTTGTGATTAGGGGCTTAGAAAATGCAGCTACAGCAGAAAGAAGCTTGCTAAAATGGCCTGAATTCACTTTAGATGAGCAGAATTTACAAACCTAACCAAGAATTTCCCATCTCTTCTGTGGAATCCTAGACAAAAAGCCCACGGTAGGATCCTTGGAGGCATATTTGCAGATTATTTTTATGAGGCCACTAAGTCTCACAGCTGTTTGTTGTTTGTTGCTTTATTTCTTTTTTTTTCATGCATTTATACTTGTTCCTTTTAGTGTACACATCAGGGTACCCACGGGCTGAGGGCTCCCTGGGCCGATGGCCTCCATGAGCCTCCTCACCACGGGTCCAGGGCTTTCCCCAGGTCACAGAACAGAACTCAGGCCTTGAGGACCTGAGTGCAGGAGGAGTATTCAAGGTCATAATAGCTAAAACTTCCTACAACAAGCTCACTTGGAACAATTTCATAATTGATCTGAAAGAGGGTCGAAACATCTCAGGGCAGCAAGAGCCAGCCAGCAAAGGCAGAGCCAGCCAGGTCCATGGCTCTCTCCTGTAGTGAAAAGCCTCATTGACCTTGAAAATACATTTTAAAACTGAGAATTAAAACTCATAAAAATACAGCTCAGGGCACTGCTTTTATAGGTGTTCCACCCTGGGTCACACTGAAGTTATAAGACCGTGGTGACAGTAACGCCTCTGTATGAATAACTCAAGAAGAACTTCCTCACAGGAACATTTGGTTAAGTAATAATATATCATGGTCCTTACCGTAGGGGACAGTTATGGCATTGATTTGTGTGAATTATCACTGAACGTAGTAAAAACCCCACCAAATTACTTGTCTTACAGATCCCTGTTTTGCCTTGGGGAGAGTGTAGGCAGTAACATACAAATTAAAGTGGGGTTCTCTGTGCATCAAAGAAGATTGACATTTATAATTTCAGAGGCTTTAAAACGTACTTATGGGTTAAAAGTGAGTAGATATGCAATGAAACCTGTTTTTTGCAGCAGTATAGATAAATAACCAGGGACCAGTCACTGCCTGAAAGGAGAGAGCTCACACAAGGACTGTGGACTAGTTCATATTTCCACAACATTCATCCTGAATTTTTTCAGGATCCTACGAAACTTCTGTTGGCCTTAACATTCCAAGGGACAGGATTTGTGCCCACACACACACAGAGGAAACAACAGTCTGTTCTCTTCATATTCCACAATCCTGTCAGAGCACCTAAGGAGCCTGGTAAATGAAAAACTAGTGAAAGAAAGACTGGTTCCTTGCTTTGGCTGAAAGGTTCCCTGCTATCTCCTTCTGCTTCATGACAGCATGTTTCCAGCAAAGATGTGCTGCCACAATTGACCTAGGTATGTGATTCCTGGTGTCCTTTCTCTGCTGGCTCTTGTAGTGCAGGGTGAACTTTTAAAAAGAATAGAATCTTAAGATGAGACCTTTACTGGAGATTTATTTTATGGTTAGTAAAGAAGAGGTCAGGAAAAAAAGTAAACACCGTAACTGCAGGTAGAGCACCAAACCAAGAAAAGAGATGGTTAGACTTTTAACTCTGCTCTTAGGATATTTTTTAATTTTCTCCAAAGATTTTTAAAGCTGAAATCAGTGGTTTTGTAAATTTTACAAGCTTGTACAACTGATAGTTCACAAGGACTATTTTGTCATCAGAAGTCAGGTCACTGATAGCATCCAGGTAATACTAGAGTGGTTAATTTATTACTATAAAGATAGCAGTCTCTAAAGTAAACTGGAACAATAAGCAAAGGAAGCAGTAAATTACATGTGCTTATGTTGCAGCATTTGGAAAATTCTTCTCCCTTTCCAAGCAAAAAGTTAAATGTAGGTATGCGTTCATTACCATACATGTAAACCACCCACTTCTTGCTTTCAGAGATATTTTGGGACTTAGTTAAATACTTTTGTCCTTGTTTCTGCAGGCTGCTCAAGTGTAAACCACTACTCTAAAAATATCAATCAGCATTAGGAGCTGGTGATGCCCCATGGGCACATAAACTTGAGCGGGAAAGATTTTGAGTATTTACCATAGAGACAACATATGGTCTTGGATAACAGTTTTTAACTTTTTTTGTCTTTGAAACAGGGGAAATACTTACCTCCTCACAAAAATGCCATTTAGCAAAAATTTACTTTTTTCTAATTGTTGATGTGATGTTATGCTTGCTTTCAAACATAATTACTTGATAATGTTATTGTTGTATAAGAACTGTCTTTAAACCATTTGCATCCAGGCAAAACACTTTAAAAGGATGGAAATTTCTTTAGAAATTTTATTTTAAAATTTCAGCAGTAGCGGGAGGGTTTTCCCTTATGAAAATCCATAGGCTATAACAGATGATAGTGCTTTTGCTAAGAATGTTACTTTGGTTAGGAACAAAAGCTGTTGTATCTATATTGGGTAAAGATTAAATGGGAAAAGAGGTGCAGAAACCCAAACTCTTAGTTGAACAGCAAGCGCAGTTCCAAATATATACCAAAAGAAAGAAATAGGACTTAAAGCAAAGCCAAGCAGGACATATGTCACAGCGATTTAAAACAAAGCTAAAAGGGCAGTAACATTGTTTCAACAGGTTTTTATAAAGGCAGAAAGCATCCCCTGACAGGACAAGCATGAAAATACTGCCGGATGTTTTTGGCTGTAAGAGAGCAGATAGATGAGTAAAAGGAAGAGCTTAGGGTGGAGCTACTCCTGGTTTGGTCAGGTCTCAGTATAATCAGCAGCCTAATTGCATCATTCTTACTTTAAATGAGCCTTTCTAAGTCTTTCGACAGAAAAGTGATATCCTTCATTGCTGCTCTTCCCTCCATGGATTTAGTTCTTTTTCATTGTAGAACAGATTTTAGGCCCATTCAAAACTGAAGAGCTTTTCCTTTGGGCACATTTCTTAAAGCAATTTTATAGATGTTTTTATTGAAGCAAATTACTTAGCACATTATAAAAATAAAAACATTGAGTAGCATTCCATTCAGTGCAGAGCTTTCCCTAATTACATATTCTTTGGATACAATGAGATATTGATCAAAGCTGGATTGAGCCATCTGTTGTTGCTGTTATTTCTTCCTCTTTTGGTGAGTTAATTTGACAAAATCTAGAAGAGCTCATTTTCTTTAGTTTGTTGGCCACTTCATACTTACACTCTATTTTGATCTAGGGTTTACAGCAGTTTTGGGGTGTATTTTTCATTACAAAAGTCTTTCTCAAGACATACACAGTGAGTTAACTGTTCATGGTTAAAGGTGTAAGTAATTGGGCAATCTGCATTTAAATAGAACTAAATAACCTCCCAAACTTAATAAAGCTTATATATTTTTGACATCTATAAATATATATAAGCTTTACAAAGTTTTAAAATTTGCACTGGTTTAGGTACTGCAGAGGTTGTGGTATACCCCAGATATTCCATACACCCAATCTGAACATATGGAAAAGCTCTGAAATTCTTAAATTGATATTGTACTCTGGCCATGGAAAATACGAAATGAAACCACTGGGGGAACTATTAGATTTATTCTCTTTTTCAGGACCTCTAGATACCTAGCTTTCTGGGAAACTAAGGAAGTAGGTATTGTGTCACGGAATTTATCTCCATGAAACCTTCATCTGGAATAGAACCAGAGAGCAACCTCCTGAGAACACCTCTCCTTTGGGGTGTGTTGAAATGTTGTCAAAATTGTCAGCTGAGAGCTCAGCTGATGAAGGACTTCCAGGAGTATCCCAGAAAGGAGCATTTGGAGGTACCTGCCATATGGATGCAGGAGACTGAGGCTGAAGAGATCTGTCCATGTACTGGTGGAGGAGAGCTACAGCTGAAAATGATGCTTTCCCTCACTGCATGAAAAATGCCAAGAAAGAAAATTGCTTCAGGTAAGGGGTTTGGATGTGGAGCAGAAGATCTGAGTGGGATTGTTTAGACATAAAATTTGAGAACAAATTCAGAGTTCAGTAAAACATCCAAGAGCCAATGTACCATCTGCTCTCTGTAGCTACTCTCCTCCAAGAGAGAATTTGCAGGCCAGAAGGGCAGGAATCCGTATCCTTTGGGAGTTAACTCTGGACATTTGGTTCTCCATCACACCTGTGTGTTTTGTTTGTGTCCCACTACAGCCCCCTTCCCTGACCTGTGCTCCTCACAGGGGTTGTGAATTCACTTTACTACCTGTGAGTTTGGTCTCATCTTCAGCAATTAAGCTAAATTTACGCNATGCAGACACATATGTACATGGACATATTAATTTACCAGAATTAATACCCTTAGAACTTAAAAGTTATTCAACATTTGGGGGCCTTTTTTCATTATTTTGTTCTCAAGATATGAAAATAACTTTCAGAAAATTCATTGGTCTATGGCAGATAAAGGTTATAAAGTATAGAAAGTGCCATTACAGATTGATAAACAGTGGAGTAAATAAACATATTTTCCATAAAACACCCCTTCTTATGACAACATTAGGGACCCTAAATAGTTCTATTAGGTTGTTTTAATAATGTATTATTTTTAAAATCAGAAAACTATGAAAGAAAATATCAATGCTTCCTTAAACCAAAAGAATAAGACATTGGAAGGAGTTTTTTAAATTTAAAATCTTAGACCCAGATAGTAGCTTGTTAGACAACAATATCAAATGCTTTGTAATGGAAGCAATTTCCACCATGAGGACTGTATCCTTTATGATACCATGTTGCTGATTGAGGGGACCTATGAACATGGCAGACACATTATGTTCTCTTCATCCAAATAGAGAAAAGCATTTCCAAACGTAAATTAGCAAAACATTTTAGAAAGATAATTGATAGAGGAAATCTCACGTGAACTACCCCTATATCATAGAGATGAGGTAAAAAATCTGCACAGAAACTTCAGGAAAATTGTATCCCATATGTTTGTTATACGGTTGCTCATATTCAGTATTTGCCTATGACTGCAATGTTTCCATTTAGACTTCCCAGGTATATTAAAGAAGGCATTAGTATTGGTTTTTTTTTAATTGCCTAGAAATATTTGCCAAAGCAAATACAGTTATTTTGCATGTACTGTTGTGCTTGCTGCACAAAAGCAGCATTTCAGCATTGCTTCAATATTTCTTCAGAACTCTAATTAGAGACATTTCCTGCAAGCTCCTCGGCATGCTGAGCTTTCCATGTACCAAATTAGGCACAAAGGTTTATAGGATGTATAAATTGGAAATCAATGGAAGCTCCTGACCTAATTACTTTCTAAGATATGGACCTGAGAGTTTTCGGGGAGGTTCATGACAGGATGTTCATTTTCAGTTCTCTCCGGGTGGATAACAGTTTTAGAGGCAACACTTCCTTCTACAAACTGTATTTGTTTCAGAATGGCAATCATTTACCCTTGTTTCACTCTTATCAGACTTTCCACCATTACCTTGTCTGTCTCTCTCACTATTTTTCCAACATTTTTTGCTGTGCTATTTAAGTATTTCCAACCTCAAAACATCATACCTCAATAGGCCAGAGATAAGTTTTGAAAAATTTGTAAAGCAAATACATTGAATTATTTTTAAAGTATCATCTAATTCTTATACATTTTTTATCTTGAAATAAGTTATTTTTTGTGTGAAATATGTGTTTTGGGTGGGATGCCTAGTTCACCTATTTAATGCGTGCTGTTATGGCATGAAAACCCTCCCCAAGACTGTTTGATCTGCAGAGAAAGCTGAGCTAAGCCAGCCTCCACTTTGCTCCTGCAGTCCAGGCAAACAGGCATTTGGGAAATGAAAGGTGAGTGGAGATTGCAAGAGTACCATCCATGTGACAGCATGCCATGACATATCCCAAACTCACTGTCAACACGCCTTGGACCTTGACAGAAGCTCTTGTTAAAATCCTGGAGACAAAAGAGGAGTGGAACAATAGTAGGGAACAGAGAAGAGATGGAGGCTGAGCATGCCTGCAAAGTCTTGATGCTCACATGAGGGAAAGACTGGGGGGATGCAAGGTTAGAACGTTACAAGTTAAAACCTTAGCCTCCAATAAACACCAGTCATGAGGTGTGCATCTCTTCTGCTCTTCCTGGTACTCGCTTCCCAAGCACCAAGTGTCCTTGTCCACTTTGTCAAGCATTCCCCATACATTTACCTAAACTGAGGTTGCTGTATTCCTTTTTCTATCCTTCCTGTCCACAAATTATGAAGCAAGTACTAACAATAAATCAGTACCAAAACAGAGGAGGAAAGAGAGCAATAGACCAAAGGTCATCTCATGGTACTTTTTTTCTGTAAAAGACTTCTCTATCAAAAAAGTAGAGTATTGTGAAGAGAGGTTTAATTGTTCTCTAGTGAGCATTTAAAGACTTGGAGGGGTTTTACTCCAAGACAGCTCATGGATCCAATAAACCCCAGTTCATCAAGCTAATAAAAGGAACTATGTAAAATAAAAAGGCTTTTAAACATAGCAAAACCATTATATTATATCATATTAATAAAGTCCTCGGGTTTATTTACCCAGAACAGTTTATCCAATTTTCTGTCGATTGACTCTTAAAGCTCATTTGCCTTGAAAATCTTGAGAGTGGTTGCATGCTTACTGCCTTTGGCCACGCACAGTACAAACTGACATTTGGTCCTGTGGAGATAAAGTAGTCCTGCTGCCTGACATACTTCCAGTTTGAACAGACAGACTAAGGACTGTTTGGTCACGATTGATTTCCAGAAGCTGTTGAAGCATCTTATTTCACCAATTCCAAAACAAATTAACAACATAAAATTGAAGCGTGCAGCATAGATTGAAATAAATTGAAAACTATTCCTAGAGTTTTGGCCTCACACAAGATATTGATTACTTAGAGAAGGTCTCATTGTGTGCATTAAATCTCCTACAGAAGATGCCAAATGCAGTGCTTACAAAAATAATAAGTTTATTGACTATTTTTGCTTGGTGATCAATGAAATATAATACTTTGCTGAATTCTTTTCCTTGATAGTGATTAAATACAAAAAATACAAAAATATTTTCTTGAGAGAGCCAGAATCAAAGGCCAGTCACGCTTGTGGAAACTTTCCTCACCTAAATGGGCTTTCTTACTTGAGCTTACTGTGTGTGTCTCTGTTTATGTAACCACAATATGATACTTCCTCTGGCAACATCTTGTTAACATTACTGAGAGCTTGCTTGAAGAAAAATCAATGTATTTGTCTCTTGGTGTTTTGCCATGGACATATAATCACTAATCAAGTGGAAACTACCTGCCTCCTCTCAGTGATATGGTTGTCTGGTCTCTGTTCTAGAAGGCAAAAAAATACAAATCCTTGATAAATCATAACCATACTGAATGAAGCAATTTGTTACTGTTTGAGTAATTACTTCTTTTTACGTAGGCAAATGCAGTTTGAACTGTCTGTTTCATCTGACTTTAAATTTACTATAATATTTCCAGTTCATATCCAGAACAGAACTTTTTATATGCATCTTATGCATCTGCATAAATTATTCTTCTTTTTATGCCATTACAAACGTGTTTTATATTATTAAATTCCAGCAGAGTCATCTGAAATAATCAAATTCAAATCTATTCAGTCTCTCGGTAACTATAATGGTGAGGTGTTTGGTTTTAATATGGTCAGTAGAATAATTTATATGTAAATAGATTTTACATTTTACAATGCATTGAATATAGTAGACAGAAAGGGTTCATGAGGAGCATAAAGAGAAAACCAAATGATTGTATTAAAATCTTGTTCTAACTAGGAATAAGGTGATTTAATTCTCCCCTATTCAGAAAGACCATGTTCCCTTTCATATGTAATACCTTCAAACATTTCAAACACTTGTAGATTTTATTAGACAATTATTTATTAGACTGTCTGACACTCATGAAGCAACAGGAAAACAGAAAGAAACTTAGGAAGCAGCAGTGCACTCACTGCTGCTGCACCCTCAGGGAGTGCAGGCTGGGCTGGTGAGGAGCTCCTCTGACAGCTGTGCTCAGTGCTAGGTGCTCAAGAGCAAGAGCAGGAAGAGAAAACCCACAACAAAGTTTTGAGACCTCCTGGGAGAACTGTCAAAAGTCAGTGTCACCGCCCACCTCACTCACTGATTTGGGAGGTGACAGGGATGAGGGAATTCCAGAGTAAAAAGGGATCTGAGGTCTCACTGTGCAGGGTCTGTTCTCAAGATACATCCACACAGGCTAATGAGGACACGGGGTCATTTATCTCTCCTTTTATACAGTCTATTCAGTGCACTGGAGGGCAGTAAAACTGCACAGCTACATTAGAAAAAAAAGCGGGGGAAAAAAAATTAGAAAGCCATTCATTTCACGGGCAAATTATTCCTTTCAGGATTTTCTTAGGGTTTGGTGATAAGTTTAGTCCTCACCATGATCAGGAATCCCATTGATTATTTGGTGTGGGCGCTTTGGCTCTATGCTCTGGAGCTACAGGATATTGCTGAGAAGGGATGGGTTGAGGAAGCAGGGAGAAGAACAAAGTGGTCTCCTGCCACTTGCCTGATGGGAAGAAAAGATGAAACCCAGGTAAGAAATGTTCAAATTTTCCAGTTCTGGCACTTGACATGGAGGAATGACTGAATGATTACAAGTCTATTAATTTCTTAACCTGTTCTGTCTAGCAAAGACTTTTACTAATGAATGCTTCAGAGAACTCCTCTTTTCCTCATATATCCGAGTGATTTATTGTGAGTTTAACTGTGGAGTCTTGGATATTAGTTGAACAGATAAATTCTGAAGCATATATGAATTTCAGCAGACTCCAGTAGAAGAAAACATTTTCTTAACAATCAGGTGATTAGTTAGTTTTTCCTAGTGGACCTTTGTACATAAAGACACAACAGAAACTGGATGAGATTTTTATTTTTTTTTTACATTAGGGGGGCAGCCTGTAAGAGAGGCACAGAGTTCCCAAAGGCCTTGGCAGCACCATTGGAAAAGTGGGGCTATGATGCTGGCTGCTTCCTGCAATTTTCTTCCATTTCCTTATACCAAAATATGCTTTAAATATATAGTTTATTTCCCCTCTTTGCTTCATTGTTTGGTTTTTTTTTTTTTTTTGTTTGGTTGGATTTTTTGTTTGTTTGGTTTTGTTTTCTTCACATACAACTTTTATGTTTATTAGACAGCAAACAGCATGAGGTTATTTAACTACAAAGTCACTGCAAGATCTTGAGCTTCTCTTGCAACAGTTCTTTTGATGCTGGATAGATTTATTTAAATGTTAGGAACTCAAAAGAAAACACACACATGGCTGGACAAATATGGTACAGAGAGGATGAAATTATGTTGCTGAAGAATGGCATATTGAGGATACCTACAAACAAGTTATATGAAGTGAGAAAAATTAAAAGAATTTTACAAAAATAGAAATTAAAATATTTACAGGAGAATATTTACAATAATATATCCCAGTTACTGTTCACCACTGGCATAATTATGAAGACGTGGTAGTGCAGACTTACATGATAATTAGTTTGTCAGATCATTCTAGAGAAGATTCACACTTATCAGCACCTCACAAACTGCTATAAGTGCATGAGTGCTCTAAACACCTACTCAGCAAAATTACTGAGGTTAACAGTGGTCTGTGGTAGTTACAGTCTGTGCATGTTTATTACATTTTTAAAGTGGGTATAAGGTAAAAATTTAAAGTGAAAAGAAATGAGAAACTGGTATGGTGGAAAAAAAGAAAATATGACTGTAAAGGTAGATTCTTGTAAAAATCCCACTATGTTACAATATCTGAGACAGATATTTAACAAGCTGCTTCTTACTTATTTAGAGTTCATAACTGAAATCCTGCTCCTTTTTTGTATGCTGAACTAATATTCTTCTGTTCCATTGCAGAGGAAAGACAGAAGGCAAAAGACTGCACTTCATTATTGCAATTGACTGCTCCTTCTCATCATTCTCTTTCATTTTCCTAAATAGAAACAATGGAAGAGTTGCATAATGGAGAAATTTAGCAAGTATCAGACCAAAGATCAAATTAGCAATTATTTCCTGACATTTATAAAGCAGGCAACAGCTCCCAAGACATCTGAATTAGATCAATAGGGTACTATTAAATTGAATGAACAGTTTAGTACATACTTATTAGCAAATTCTAAATGGCTAATTGAATGGATGATTGTAGCTGGTAATGTACAGCGATTTCAGAATATAAAATATTTTTTTGATTACATCTTAATGGACCTTGGTAGAAGCAGTGATTCACTTCAGAAAAATTATAAATGTGGACATGGCTAGTCTACAGTTAAGTATTTGCAGTCAACTTGTGTACAGACTTTTCTGCAGGCTTTGGCATCAGAAAATAATTTGTATGCTAATTTACAATTTTATTTGCTCCTTTGCCACCTCGTAATATCAAGGTAGTCTTCACTAATTCATAAAGAATGAAATTACTCTTATCCTGAAAAATTAGTAATGTCTCAAATCCATCACGAAGAAGACCCTGGCTAGCTCCTCACCAATAAAACTATGGAGAATGTGTAACAGATTAATAGTTGTGTAAACAGCAATAACAAAGCCAATTATTACCAATAATTTGATTTGACATTTTGAACTTACATACTTTAGAATTTCCCATGTAAGAGGGTTCATCAGAACATATGCTAAATACATGAAATATTGTTAGTTTTAAAAATGAAAGTTAATTCAAAAAATAAATTATTGTAGATCAATATGTGCAGCATGTGTCTGCATAATGGAGAATCTAATAGCATTTGTTCTTTTAGATCTAATCTAATGTTTGTTTAACAAGGGCAGATTCAAACTCAGAGCACTAACATCTACATCAAGCTTTTACTCTTTCAGCCCAGGGAGGGACAAATGGTTTAACACATTAATATTTTTTTCTTTTAAAATGCTGGATTTTACTGCCTCACATGCAACCTTACTCTTTTTTTTTATTACTGTACTTTAATGTGTATGTATATATATATATACACATATAGTCAGACTCTCACAAATTGTTAAGAAACTTTTTTAGAAAGAGACTTCTGTCTTTAAGCCTCGAAAAAATAGGCTGCTTCATTCTGCTCATTAATCATAGAACCATGGAATCATTTAGGTTGGGAAAGATCTTTGAAAGATCATTGGGTCCAATTTTTAATCCAGCACTGCTGAGTCAATCTGCCAGTGCAGATAAAAGAATAGTGGTGGCACATCCATATTTTACTCAGTCACTCAGTGGGACTTCTTTGTGCTCAACACCTCTGTAAAAGTGCCTCTTGGGCACCAAAAATAGTAGACGCCAAGCAGTCTTAAAATGCAAACCTATGTCCTATGGTACTATCAGGCCTCTAAAGGAAATATGCTTATTTTCCACTCTGATTGTTTGCTACCTGTTAGAGAAATGGGATTGCCAGCTTTAATACCTGGAAGCTTCAGGTGCTTTGGGGCAAGGAGGCAGCGCCGTGCCCTCTGCCAAGCCGGGATGTCTCTCTGCAGGGGTGAGTAACGTTCCCGTTACTTGTGCAGCAGGGCTAGAGGAGATCAGCCTGCCATGATTCAGCAACACACTGTCCTTGTAGAAATGTCAGTGAGAAAACCATGCTGGGAAGGGAAGCTACAGCAACTTTACCCACCCACATGTTAATGCCACCACATGTGGTGTGTGCTTTTGTCGCCCTACATGAAGAGGCTGCCCAGGCACTTCCCCTCACCCCAGTCAATGTGGAACATCCGTAGGTAACTCTAGACAACCATTTCCATTTTCCCACATACCTGCTTTGCAGGCTTTGTAAAACTATCAGGAACATCTTGAAATCAGCTGGAATGCATAGTTTGTGAAGACACTACAAATGAGTGAATTGATTAATCACTTAAAATTTGTGCCGCATATGATTGCATGTTATTAAGGGAAATACATTTTTCTTTAACTCAGTATAAGTAACTGTAGCTGGAATCTGCAATTAGTCAAAATTAAAAACTAAAAATCTGTAAGCTAAAGGGTTGTTATTTGCATGTTTTTTAGCTTTGGTAAAAAATTCAAACAAGAATTAGGTGTTACATGCAACAAAACTGTTCAAGTAAAAATATCAGACAGGAGTGAGAGCTCCTGAGCTCTGAAGAAGAGACTGTGACAGAGGATGACAATCAATATATGATTCAGGAAGAGCCTTACTTGACACTTGAGTATGTTTTCATCCTTTGAGGGTGCTGGTCAGTGATGGGAGTGAAAAATTCCCTTCTATCTTCAGTGCTCTGTGGCAAGTTTAGGGAAATTTCTGTGAATTTACAGGGGTTTTTTTATCACATATAATTTCCAAAAATGGTGCTGAATTAAATTTAATTATTATTAAATTATATTTAGCATTATTGCAAAAGTTTCTTATGACTTATTTCTGACCAGTTGGGGTCCCACGTGTACCCAAATTTATTGACAGAACATTCACTGACTTAAGGAGCAGCAAAAATGAACACAGTTCTTTGTTTATACATGTAGGATGACGGCAAAAACTGTGGAAATACTTGCCCTATTAAAATGACTTCTGCTGGTGCCTCGTCATGTGTGACATGCATGACATAACTAAACAGCTCCCACATGCAATATTCAGTTTTAATGGCCATTCTGTGACAGTCATATGTGACATATGACATATGGATCATGTAAAGATAATTTAAAAAGGCAGCAGGAATAGATCTTTTACTATTACTACTCTTATATCAATGACTTAACAATGTTTTTACTACCTGTGTTTTGAAGGCTGACGCTTTTGGAGAACACGGCTCAAAATTTAAAATCAAGTCCCAGATCACAAATTCAAGGTAGGCACTGTGCTAATTACCACTGTATTACATAAACACTCATGCTACTTTCTGGACAATGATATTTTATCAGATTTCTGTATATGGCATGTCAATGAATATTGTTTCTTCAGAGGACTCATGTGATATACATAATCTGATTTTTTTATTTTTTTTTTACAATTAAAGCAAAATTATACTTGGGACATGGTTCACTGTCACTAGATGTGCAAAAGAAAATCTTCCAAAATATTTTTTTTCCACTTTCATGTAATTAAAGTCATCAAGCAACATATTGCAATGAAGACTGGAAGAGGTCACAATACTTAGAAAATTAAGTGCATGATTTTCTTAGAAAATTAGTAAATAATTTAGACAGTACAACTTTAAAAGGCATGTCAGTTCCATGTAGACACTGCAGTTGCTGTAAGATCACAGCAACATTCCTTCAGTTTAAATCTAACCAATACTATAAAAGTTCTATGTAAAATAGCAATCAATATGCTGTTTTTACACTGAGAGAAAACATAAGTATTTTTTTCTATAGAAAATAAATAAATAACAACACCTTTGAAGTCAAGGATTTTTTGATAAGTTCATGAGTAACAGAAGTTGGAATTCTGTTGGGGAGCCTTACATCCCATGGAGAAAAAAAGCTGTAAAAATATGAATTCTAAATAAAAGTAAGTGAATATTTGATAACTAAAATATGTACTTGCTGTCTTTTCTTCATTTAATCATTTAATTTCAAACTTATTCTTAGGGTAATTCATGCATTCAAGGAAGTTAAATAATCTCAGAAAAACTCAGAAATCCTCAAGAACAAAAATAAGATTGTACTAAAATGAGAAACTTGGAATATCTCGGGTTTTTTTCAGACAAACTAGTTATCATATTCAAAAGCATTGCTACTCTGGGTCAAGCCTATCTGCTTGCTTCAATAACAACCATGCTAATTGCCTCCTGGCAACTATTTCAAATATGCCCAGTAGTGTTTTGACAAATCCTTTTCTTCTTTGGTACCTGGCTTTGTTCTTTGAGGTTTTATTCCCCTGACGTTTCTCCTCTGACTTTATGGAATTGTGTGTTTTCCATAAAACAGGAGGAGACAGTCCTTTATATCTAAATTCAATTTACTTACTGAAGGTGTTTTATTTAACCAAGATAAGGAATAATCAGTAAAGTTTCATGCACCATCATACAGAAAGAAACGGCTGAATACAGCAAGTAAGGCTTAGCTTTTTAAAACATTCCTGTCAAAGTGTTCTAAATGATCCCAGAGACCAGTGCCACCAGTATTCACCAATCACAAAAGATAAAAAATATCTTTATACAGCCTTTGTCACGCATCCTTCCCTCTGAATCATACAGAGAGCAACGGGAACATTGCCCAGTGCCTGGAGCAACATTTTGCTTTTATGCTCTGATATTTACCACCGTGAATCCTCCTGGCATTTTCTTTCCTCACCAAAGAAAGTGCCAAATATTTTGCTAGGAAGAAGTCTTGTGCTCTTAAAACTTACAGAAAAAAAGACTGACTTTTAGTCTTCGGACAGCTTGTGCTGAGTCACACCTGGAGGTCCTTGCTTTAAGTTCTACAGGCGACCCGGGCATCGGTGATTTGGGTTTTGCTCTGAGAAACCCAGGGCTGGTTCACGACTCCAGCAGGGTGTAGGGGTGTCACAGCAAAGCTGTCCAGGTGCTATAGAGTGTACAGGGTACACTGGCCACCCCTATTCATGTGCTCAAATATGCTCAGATCTTTGGGAAGAACAGTGTCTCTAAAGCATGATAGCAATGACACTTCAGAAATTTCGCTGCCAGTTGGTGTGAAGCCATACAGTTCATGCATGATTGAATGACAGAGTCCACAAGGTAAACAAGAGGCTGACTGCTTTTTCATCAGCTTTTTGATTGGGAAAATAACAGGAAGGATATATTTATAGTTGACTGCAAGGTTACCAGATTCCCTAGGCTTCCAACTACAGCTTTACTTATCCAGCACTAAAACGCCAGTCAGAAGATAGACTTGGATGCTGAAAATTTCCTGATGTGTTTTCCATAATTCTATTCTACATAATGACATCATTAATACTTGCATTTAGTCTTTTCACAGTTATGCCCTGATACAGACATAAGAACACTATTTTCTTTGCTATTTTACTGCAGTTAAGGGATAAAGAGCATCACTTTCTGTTCTGCCTAATTCAAATTAAATGCCCATTCTGAACATTATGTCAGTTATAGATCAAGTGTTTGCTGACAGCACTAAAAAAAACCAAACTGTGTAAGAAAACCAAATTTGATCCATCAGATTTAAAGAATGTAATGAATATTCAGACAGGACTCGGGGAGCAAATGATACATGATCCTCCATCCAAGCATGCCTAAGACAAACAGATCCTATATCCAGGAGAAAAAATTCACCCCAACAGTGGAGGCAAGAGAAATCAGTGTAACAGCCATTTGCAGTGAACTTTGAGACAAGGGTTCCTAGGAATAAGAGGAGTTGGACAGTGATTGTGCCTGAAGAAACAGAAAAGAAGACCAAAACTGGAAAAAATCAAGATAACTGTCTGCTGCAGGAGGCCTCATTAGCTGGTAGACTCTGATGTAAGTAATGTCTAAAGTGAAGCAGGTGGAGATGCAGCTGGAGATGGTGGAAGAGTTCAGCTAGAGCTTTTGGAGTCATGGAAGAGAGGAGGAAATGGTGCATGCACCACTCCAAAGTTTCTGACCCCAAAAAAAGTTTTCTGCACATTAATATGAGAGCTGATCTCTAGAAATGTGTAATAATTTTAAAAAGATGCTGATTAAATTAACTGAAACTCAACATCCAAAATATCACCTCATATTGTTGTGCTGCAGAAATAGTATTTGAAGAAATATCATTAGAGAGTAATAGCCTGTATTTTTTACTTTATGAATGACATAATTTCTGTATAAAGTTTAACCTGGTTAGAAAACCTAGTGCCATTAAAACGTATTAAAGACTGAAAGACTGTCAGCCACCTTTAGAGAGTTCAAATCTTTCTATTAAAGTTCCAGTCCTTTTACCTTTATCCATTTTATATGGTGCTTTTGGAGCAAGTAATTACAGACATTCTTGGAAGTGCTTACAGAATAAGATTCTCCTAAAGGTGAGTAAATGCACTGTTCAATTCAAATTAGCATATAATGATATCTTGAGAATAAAACTCCCACCCTTAAGAAGGATATTAATTAAGTTTGCATTATCTTAGCATGTTTAAAACAAGGCCTGGAAACAGTTGCAGCAGGTTTTGGTAGTTTCCAGGGATCTGAACATTGCAGTTTCCCATTCAATGCTCAGTATTTTTATTTGGAAGAATACTGTGAAATGTCTGTATGTACCATCTGAAGGTCATGTCTTTCCACTGCAAATAACTTGTAGTATTTCTGCCATCTTCCTATTAGGAGGCTTTATTATTACAAAGCAACTGGAATAGAGTTTCCAGGGAGGAGGCAGAAATATTTATGTAATCTTATTTCCACTACAATAAATTGGCAATTTGCTGTCATATATGACCATTAATGAGGAAAACAAACAAATAAATAAATAAACCCCCAAAACAAACTGTCATGATTTAGGCTTGATAATTACTGCAAAATAAGGAGACTCTCAGAATGCAGAAATTGTTCCGTGGAGACATGAAAGAGCTTATGTAACTGGATGAAGCGTGTGGATTCAGGGAGACGTTAAACAGGAAAATGCACAGTGCAGAAAATGTTACCATTTATTTATTGATAAATAATTATGGGTTTGGCTGCTTGACAGGATACAGGAAAGAAATCCGCTAGGAACAGTCAAAGCTGTAAGTGATTATGTAACAGAGACACGTATAAAGAAAAATATTACCCTCATCTATTTCTCAAATATGTGATAAAGTTTTGGACATATTTCTGAATTATTTGCAGCACTGATATCTTAGTTCACAAACTTGATCTAGAAAAATCTAAGTTCTCATGATTTCATCTGACAAAGCTTCTTCGTTCTCCCATGTTGTGGTGACGCAACTGGCACCTGCCACTTGGACAAGGATGTAGCTTGCATTTGCTGAAAGATGGAGAGGTGCAGATGTAGCTGATTCCAGCACAGGCTACAAATAATCTGTGTGCCATTCTCAGGAAATGTATTTCTTTCTGGCAAAATGGAGAAAACAGTAAAATTTATTCTATTTTGATTGTAAACTCTTCGTACCGAGGGACTGCCATTTGGAATTGACATGCAGAAAAACTGGGCCATCACTTCCCTGACGGCTTTGAGGTACTGTCATAGTTTAAGCCCAGCTGGCAACTCAGCCCCACAGAGCTGCTTGCTCACTCCTCCCTAGGCTGGATGGGGTACAGAATCAGAAGGGTGAAAGTGATAAAACTCCTGTTTGGGATAAAGACATTTTAACAGGTAAAGCAAAAGCTGTGCATGGAAACAAGGCAAGGAAAAGAATTCATTTGCTGCTTCCCATGGTCAGGCAGAGGATCAGCTATGTCCACAACATCAGGGCTCCAGCATACATCATGGTGACTTTCAGAACACAAATGCTACCACTCCAAACATTCCCCTCCTTCTTCTACATTTTCACATGTCGAGAACAATGTCATATGGTCTGGTGTATTTCTTTGGTCATTTTGGGTCAGTTCTCCTGGCTGTGCTCTCCCCAAACTCGCCCTGCACCTCTGTCCCACTTGCTGGTGTGGCAGTGTGAGAAACAGAACAGACCTCGCCGCTGTGCAAGCGCTGCTCAGCAATAGCTAAAACATTGCTGGATTATCAACACTGTTTCCAGCACTGATACAAAACAGCCACATACCAACTATGGCAGTGAAAATTGACTGTATCCCTGCCAAAACCAGCACAGGTACAATGACAGGACACAAGTTATCAGTTACTGGGCTGCTTTGTTTGTCACTGGCTCTGACTTACCAGTACTGCAGTTCCCACCCTCAATATCTTAGGAGTTTGCCACTTCCTAGCAGAGCAGAAAGAGTGAAGATTCTATTTATATCACCAGCCTACAGCACAGATGATGCTGGGAATGTTTTCTCCTGAAAGAATTAATACTTACCCGTCAATTAAAGTCAACCAAAAGTCTGCACACATGGGCTGTTTCCTAAACTAGAATTCCTCAGCTAAGCTGACCCCTGGCAAGACCAGATCCCAGAGCAGCAGCCTGCACCATGTCTTGTGTTTTTCCTGCTTACTGAGCAGAGAAATTGGGACAGAAAGGTTTTCGTCCCATTTGGAATTCAAAAAGAATTAGTGAAGTTTGGAGAAGTGATTGCCTACAAAAGCCATGAGAGCATTCATCAAAGTGAGGCATCATTCTTTTTCTGTTCTTAATGCTCTAATGATTCATTTTTGATACAACTTATTTCCCAGGACTGTCCTCTCTCTCCCCATCAGAATTCAGCCTTGCATCCAAATAAATTATTTTTCTCTGGAAAAAAAATTTCCTCTATATAGGGTTGAAAATACTATTGAGACTTCTTTTTTAAATAAAAATGTATAAATTCTAATAATACAATTTGCCACTGTTGGGAACTCCATAGCAGCAGAATTTTTGGGAAATTTGCTGATAAACACTGCATATATATATTAAATCAAACTTATTACTGGCCAAACCATTAATGGATTTTTAACTTGTGTGAAGCTGCAGTTTTTGAAGAGAAACTGGACTTTGAGCCGATTTGGCCACTTCAGAGAACAAAAGCTGAGTGAGGACCTCTGTTTCTGACTGAGGAGGTAGAGAGGAGAGGCCTTGGGCCTTTTCAGGTGGGAAAACATGGCTGGGCTGCCTGCTTATTTCCTCTGGGAGGATATTATTTTTTTAATCTCTGCCACTTGAGAGAACCTGTAAAGATAAGCCATTCACTCCTTAAGACCACTGTGGAAGCCTCACAGATGAACTTTCTCAGAGGAGTGCTCCCAACTCTATCTCTGCTTTGGCTGAGGAGTCATCCACAGCTTCCCCTCAGTGCATTGTTAGCAAGCTCTGATTTTAGAAGTCAAGGGCTGACATTTCCAGTGTTCAGCATGTGCACATTATTGCTGTAAGTTTATGGCACTGATATCAACATTCCTAAGTTTTTTTTCAATGATTCCTTACTACAAAAACCACAGGACTTCAGATTGGGATGCTGTTCTTTGGGATTTCTGCTGAAGGACATTGTGTGAATCTGGCAAGTCTTTCAGCCCAAACTAGAAGAGTCAGAATGTTGGTAACATTTCACTTATCCTTTCAAAAGCGCTGACAGTTTTACACGTTGCCTTTTCAGTACTTTCAAAGGTTCAGTGTGGGCTTGGAGAAATCTTGCGAGAATCTGTCTCATAAAAGTGCTGCATAAATGGAAGAAATTTTGATGAGCACATCAAAAAAAAATGAAATGAGATATGAATGGTCTTGGGCACAACAACACTAAGTCAAGAAGAAAGTGGCATCTGGAACTAAAGAAGAAAAGAGCAAAATTCTTTCAGGACAGAAAAGGGGAAAACTGAGCAAAACAATATAGTTGACCCAGCAGAGTGAGAAGAATAAAATGGAAGGGACTGAATAGAGGAATTCAGCTGAGCTCCTCCCTGTGGGTGGAAATGAACAGGCTTACTGAAAATTTTGCACATAACTTTCTCTTTGGGAGAAAGGAGATAGACTGAGATCAAATACATATTTCTAACAATTAACATTTCTTTCCCAGCTCTCCAGCTGAACTGTGACTGGACCAATTCCTCTCCTGGGATATAATTCAAAATTTAGGGGATGAATTGAATTCTTTTCAGTTTCTGTATTTTTACTTGTCTCACTTATGGGCTGACTATAGGAAAGCTCTGTTTTTTGAACACACTCTTTATTACCATTTGATCTGAAAGAGACTCTAGCTAAGTATATATTTTAAACATTGTTGTTGTTAATACAGGTTTTTCTTTAAGTAATCTGTGCTTAACTACCAAATAGATCTGAAGAACTATGACAAACAAAATAAAACTAGAATTCTGTGAATGAAGGCAAATGAGAGTCATCAATGAATGTCTTCTCTTTTTTGATCTGCTCAATAAGCATTGCTTGCATAGGTTGAGATGGACAAGTAAGATGCCATGAGATCACCATCTGCATCACCTGAGGCCTTCTGAATCAGGCCATCTTAATGGGATATTTTCCACCCTAGCCTATCAGGAAACATGCTTAAAAGGAAGGTCTGGCTAATTACGGCTCTTTTCATCTAAGCGCGTAAAAACAGCACAATGTGACACGAATAGTGTGCAGCTTATTGTCAGAAGTGATGGTTTTCCTGTGTGATGTTAGTACTCATTTAAAATAAAAATAAAAGACAATACAGAAACAAAAAAGGAAGAGAACAATTGCAAAACATTTGGAGAATACAAATGCATTCTTAGTCACCTCAGCAATAAAATAGGTTTTAACATGTTCCCAGGTCTAAAAGTTGAGTGTTTTTCAAGGGGGGTTTTACACCCAACAACCTGGATGGAATACTGATCTGTGTTTTGACCTGACCTCCATAACTTGATAAGGATGTTGTGTTATAGCAACAGTAGCAGTAGCCTGATGGTTTTCTTCAGTGTTTTCCTGAAGAAATGCGGTTAATTTTTGTTGATGGTTTCCTCCCCCGAAGTTTAGGCACACCTTGAGCCAATCAATATCTTTACTGAGGTAAATGAAGGTTCCAGTTGCAGATAACAAAGCAGAAAAATAAAAAACATCAATACGGTGTAAGTCAGGATCTTACCACCTGTGCATCTGGTTCAACACATAAACTACACAGCTGCACCCATTGGAAAATACACAGCAACAAATAAATGTCCACTGTTGAAAAGGTTTAATTTATTTTAAGAGTTTGGGTTCTATTGTTCTACCGTTCTACTCTTCTTTGTTGTGAGTTATAAAAAAGGAATTCTTCATCATGAGAGTAATTTAACATTGGTGAATGTTGCCCAGAGAAGTTGTGAAATATCCCTCATTAAA
>WAAG01018060.1:28460-45675 GCA_013390105.1 Tichodroma muraria | reverse complement strand
GAACAGAAATTTGAAAGCTATCAGTCTGTCTTATGTGCAAGAAAAACTTATAATGAAAAGTTTTGCATTCTCTTCACACCACTGCCCAAGGTCTTTTCTTCCAGCTAACAAAACATCAGAGGCAGCAGCTCTTTTAGCCCTGTGAACACAAACACTCTTAAGTAAAACCACTTGCTATTTCATAACTTCTGAAGTCAGATGGTTAAGGGGGAAAGATACATTATGCTATCTCCTGGTTTCCCCACATGCAAGTGGTAGTTCTATGAACAGATTATAACCTGCCAATCTATCCACAAAAGAACAATAGCAAAAAGCATTTCTCTTTCCACATTATTTATTATGAAACTGCCGAAGAGGGAAAAAAAAGAAGAAAAAAAGAAAAAAAAACAATTTAGTGAAGGCTCAAAAATTTTTGAAGGTTCAAAAAAAGAGCCTTTTTAGTCAGCTCTTCCTAATTAAATCTGTAATCCAGCACCAAATAAAAACAATAATCTTTGTTTTGTGACCCTAAAAAACAATTGAAGGAACAAAAGGCCAAGATTGTCACTTGGGTAGATTGACAGCCCTGATCGCCCCACCCGGTGTGAGAGGAGGGAAATTACTCCCTGTGCTGTGAGTGATACTCAGACCCCACAGCAGTAATGGAGAGAAGGTGATGAGCAAAAACAATTCATGCTTTCTGCACTTGAACACCTAAAGGGGTGGACCTTCCACTTCTTCACATTGTTGCTCCTGATCCTGTTCCTGTTAGCTGACTCATCCAGTGATCTGAGGCAATGAAAGGAAAATGCCTCCAACCGTGTCCTCTTCTCTTTCCTCTCTCCCTCTGGCCACACTGTTTGCACTTAGAGGTTGTTCTTAAAGCACTCTCATTTGAATCACTCAGGTAAACGCACGTTCACTTGCTCAGAAGTATCAAAGAAGAAGTATCTCCTCCCCAGCACTTCATGGTGTTCCAAACAGCTTCTTCTCATACATCAGTCAGGTTGATAAATCTCTGTTCCTAATTTACGCAGCATTTAAAAGGTAGAGCTGCACCCAACCACCACATCTTTCCCCTTCTTCCCAGGGTGAGATACTTCTGAGATGTACAGCATGGGCTGGTTTGGAGTGGATTGAGATCTTCTTGCAGTTTTCAGTGTGGTCTGACTGAGCTCAAACCCCTGAGGCAGAGCGGGGTGAGGAAGCTGCAAGGAGTTGGTCAGTGTGCTGGTCACCATGAGCCCAGCAGAGAGAAGCAGGGATTTCTTAAAGCCACACTGGACCAAGAAATTACAGGGGATCTCTGCAGCTGTGTGTGTCTTGATAAACGGCATATCTGAGAGAAGAACATAAATCTACTTTCCTAGGAAAATGGTAAAAGTCTGGAGGGCAGTTGTCTGGGGGTAATCTCTTTGCACATCTTCACCTCCACAGAGAGGCAGCCTGAGCAGAGCCAGCACCCCTGCACACCCTGTGGTCAGTGCCCTGACCTTGGGATCCTCGCCTGCACAAGGGCATTTGCCCATTCTGATACTGGACTCTGAAATGTTGGAACACACTGTGTCTATTATGCCCAGCACTGTGCTTCTTCTGAGATAAATTTCTTCTTGAGCTTCTTTGTCCCTTCAGATTGGCAATTTTGCTCCTCGTGCATCGCCATGCCCTATGTCTTCATTAGTCTGCATCCATTCCCAAACTGATCAGAAATCCACAGATCACCCCCAATACAGCCTCTGACATCAGGCTGGAAATAATTCCCTCATCCAGGAAATAGCTGGGACACGCAGCTACCGACGGTTGCTGTGGAGAAAGACAGAGCTGCCCAGCTATTCAAGATTTTCCAAGCTAAGTCACATGCAGCTGAAGGGGAAGACGACGTTTCTCCTGCCAGCTTTTGAGCTGTGCTTAAAAGTCTTTCTCCTTCCTGCTGCTGGACAAGAGGAGCACTGTGGATGTTTCCTGAGGCTGCCATCATGGTGGCTCATGTTGTAGGGCTCTTCAAAACTCTGTGAAGGCCATAATTTCCTATATTTCTTCAACGAAATCGTGCTCTGATTTTGAGCTTTAGATGGATGAAGCATCAAAGCAAGAGGCCCTCAGCCCCAAGCAGTGGTGGGTTTGGATCTGCTCTCAATGGGGCTGTATTAAAACAATCAAAGCAGAGTGGACTCCATTCCTGTAGAACATACATGGCAACACCATCCCAGAACTGGAATTTTTCAATCTCCTGCTAAAATTAAATTGCAATGCCAAACCAAAGTGGTATAACAAAAGAGAAGCAATAAAGGTGCATGAAACAAAGTCAACATGAGAGAGGAAAACGGGAAAGAGACTGGACAAATCCAGAGCGAAACAGTCAACACGTGTTTTGAGTCAAGTAAAATATGTTTTGCTGAAAGATTCGCCAAAACCAATACAGGTCTGTGAAAGAATTCAGCTTTAATAAATCAATGTTTCTCAGCAAAAAGGGGATTTATGTTTCAAAAAATTCAATCACCTATGTGTATGAAGCTCATCAAGTTCAGTTTTGTTGCAGGTATGTAAGTTAAAAACCTGAATGCATTTTGATTAGTGCATTTCTGGAGTGCAGTTTGTTCTACAGGTGCCTTGGGATAAAAAGGCCCATCCAAAGTCAGCTGAATTCTGTGACAAGATTTCTACAAAGTCCAGTGAATTAGGCCTGGAGAGACTGGGAGACTGAAGTACAGGACTAAATAAATCCCCTATAGTTCTCTGAAAGAACTAATTATTAAGAATGTACCTATTAAAAGGATTTTCTTAATGATAAAATGTTTTCATCTCTTGGCATAAAATTAGGCATAAGCACCCAGAAACAGCTGTTCTGTTTTTTTTTAATTCAAACATGTTAATATAAGTCCTATATGTTAACACTTGAAAAACTTCCCCTTCCAAGGAGCTGCAAGTACTTAATCATGTGTCTAAGACCTTTTCAGGCCCCATCAGATAGATGATTTGTTATCTCTCAGAGGAAAAAAAAAAAAAAGAAAGAAAAGGTCTGGCAAAAGCTTTGAAGGCATGAAACAAAACACACAGATAATGTTTCAGAAACTTAGACCCATGTGGTTTTTGAAGAGTGAAAAGCGCTTGTGATCAAAAAGGAGAAAGTTTCAGGGGTTTTTAACAGAGCTTTTTGATTTTAAATCACATATTATTAGTCTGGGCCACTCCTATTTTCATAAAGTCAAGACACTTCATACAATGTAATTTTGTACCCATAACACTGCTGAAGTTGAAATCCTGAACTTAACTGTACTTTAAAAGTTGTCCAGGTTGGCTGCTCTACTGAAACCAGTGAATATCATTTTTAAATTGAATTTACTCCCTGTGTTTTTCATGTATTTCAATAAATATGATTCCTCTTTAAAAGCAAGCAAAATATTCAAAATACAGATTGAGGTTTCTTAAAACCACCAAATAAAATTAATATTTTGAGATGTTCCACCAGAGAGACTCATAATCATGAAACAGGAGTGAGGACCCTGAGAAGGGATGAAGAAGAAGATATCCCCTTTCTCAAATGTACAATTTATCTTCGTGAGGACTGAAACAGCTGCCTGGTTTGGCACAGATGTGCTGTGGTGTGACTGCATGTCCAGGTGGGGAGGGACACACACCCGTGCAGTGTGAGATACACAGTGAGAGCTGTGAGCAGGGGGCTGGGGGTACACTGAGAGCCCAGGTCATGGGCAGGACAGTTTTGCTGTCAGGCACTATGGGAATCACTGTATGGAAAGCTTAATGTCAACCTCAAAGCAGGCAGAGCTGGAGGACAGCAGATTCCAGGATGGACTGAAACTTTGAAACTGAGATAATGGGAAATTTTGGAAGAAACTTCCAGACAAAAGATGATTTGAAACAAAGGGTTTAAATTCAAGCCTTCAGCTCTCATGCAGAGGCTTTTTTTTTTTTTTATCCTCTCCCTTTTCCTGCCCCAAAGAAGGGACTGGCTCCAAGGCTCCAGTGGGAGAGAGTGACTCACGCTAAAGTCACTGCACCAAGCAGCTGCTTGAGATGTGGAGGACCAAGATGCTGGGCAGGGAGTCTCATTACTCACCACTTGCATAAATCTTTTAGCAAAAGCAGTGAGGAGTCACAGCTGGCTCCTGTGAGATCCCAAGCACCTTCTGAGAGGGAGAGAGAGCTTTCAGTAACTTCTGAAATTTGTGGCACCCTGAAGGAGGGTACAGCATGACACCCCTGCATTTCCCTACACAAAGCCAGATGTATCTGGCAAAACCTGAGTCCTCCAGCCAGCAGCGTTTAATTAATTCTGATATTCTGTTGTTTGTAACTAAAAGTGCTAGAAAGCAGCTCAATCTCTACCAAATTATTTTTATTCTGATTAGTCTTATTTTCTCTTGTAAAAAGTTTAATAGTCCTGAACTGTCTATTCCTGGGCTGCAAAGTGATGAAATATTTATTCTTTATATACCAAGGGCAAGACTTTGCAGGAAAAGCCTATATATAAAAGGCAGCAACTCAACAGCTATCCAGGTCACTTTTAGAACAAATGGTATGTTACCACAAACCGTGCTAACTAAAAATTCTGGAAAGAACATTGTAAAGGCACACCTTGCTTAAGAGCGGCACAATTCACAAAAATAAACAGCAGGTTGGAATTTGTCCTAACTAAAGACCAGATTACAGGCAAAATGTTCAGTTCTTACCCCAGTCTTTTAGAGGGACTTATGAAATACACCCCCATTAAAGTCTTTTTTATCCACAACACTTTAAACAGGTCATAAACAATTTGGAGTAAGAACAGAAGGAGTGATATGACAAAATGCTGCTCTGCAGATTAGAGCACAGACTTCTGGACTTAAGTCGTTTTTCCTATAAGCAGTTCCATTAGGACTATTTCCACATGCAAAGTTTTGGAACATCATACTCACAAACTATAAAGGAAAATTAAAACAACAAACCAACACTGTCTGAGAACAGCCAGACCATAATGTTGCAGCAGATGTTGGGATTTGTTCTCAAAGAGTAAGATTTGCTCGTAAATGGGTCTTCAGTGCCTGAGCTGCAAAGATCTGTAGCTGCAGTAAGTTCATCATCCACAAAAATGGGGACAGTACAAACTGCACATTTCAAGTTCTGAGTTACAGCCACTGGACTGAGTCCAAAAAACCTAAATATTCATAGCTAATGACCAAGTCCTGAACTTTTAACTCAACATTAATGTCAGGCGTACTATCTGAAACAAGGAACTTCCTTGGACAGAAAGGCCTGCAGGGAAATAGTTGAGCTGTCCAACTTCCCCTGTGCTGAGGCTGCAAGTCTAGGGAAGCAGGATATTGAGCTGGGAAACCGGTGAACATTTTGGGACAACAGGAACCTATGCAAGGAGAGGCTGCACCATAATAGCAGAACCAGGCTACTGGCACTGAAGGTAGACGAGGTTACACGGCAATATTTGACATCAAAAGAAAGCTGGCAGGTGTGGAGGATATCTGGTTTAGACTGGTGAAGTCCTACGATGTGAATGCGGCAAGTGCTTGAAGTGCCTCTGAAAATACCAGGAGGGAAACAAGCAGCAGTAAGAAAGGCAATTTCACACCACCCACTGGCCCATGAAACACTGAGTAAGAAAGAGAAAGAATGTGATGGGACAACGTGGCTGGGATCCAGACACAGCCCCCAGATTACTGGCATCTGAGAGACCTGAAAGTGGCCAGCCTTGTACAAGTCTGTGAACAGCTTCTCTTGCTGCCAGCATTGGAGGCAATATCCATTGTTCACCTTAGGACACCTACCACAGAACCACAGACTAGATGGAATAGATGGTTGGAAAGGACCTCTGGATATCATCTAGTCCAGCCCCTTGCAAAGGCAGAGTCACCTGGAGAAGGTGACAGGCCCAGGTGGGCTTTGAATGTCTGCCTTGTGTCCATTGACAAGAGGCAAAGATACCAAGGTGTGCTCAGGTACCAAAATATGGAGCACCCACGGACTCAAAACACTGCCCAGGCGAAATCTTACCTTAAAACTCTGCCTGTCCTCACCTGCCAATGTTACTTTAAGACATCCATTTTAGTTTCTAAAAAAAACCCCCGAACACGGCAAGGACTGAAACAAAAAGCACAACAAAGAAACTGCTTCTCATGCTGGAAATTGCGACCGAGAAACAAAAAATAATGAATGCTTACGTTCATAGCAGTAGGCATCAAACTTGCTATCGGGGTAAGGGAAGCCTGTCTGGTTCTCATAGCGATACAGGGTTCTCACCCCAAGTAAACCCCCGCCGCACTGGGGCCGCGCCACGGAGGCCGGGTACCGGACGCTGCCGTCCGCCAGCCATCCGTAGTCACACTGGTCAAAGCCGTTCCTCCAGGCCACGTAGAGGTTCCCCACGGAAGCCAGGACACCGCCTCGCTCCTCACACAGCTGCCTAGCCTCCTCGAAGGTGAACTTCTGTGGGGCTGAGACATGGACCACTTCATCTGGAGGAGGAAACAAACAAACAAACAAAAAATGAGAAAGGCTGAGTAGCACATTCCGCCATCAATCAATTCCTGTCCCGCTCACCCCCCCCGAGCCCTGCAAGGTTGGGGCTTTTTCCCAAAACGTGAATATTTTTTTCCTTAAAAAGAAAAATAATCAGATAGTTGTAAACCAAGTGTTCCAGGCTTGAACTTGAAAGTTAAACTGCCACACAGCATGAGCATTTCCAAGCAAACTTTGTGCCATGAAGTACACTGTGGCTGGACACTGAGTCCCTTCCTTCATCTCTAGCAGGCGTAACAGCAGCCCTGAGGCTCCACTGTGACCCCTGTTAGAGTAGATTTTGCAGCTCAACTGAGTTAATTAAATCCAGTCCATCAGAATTTACTTTTTCTACAAAGCAAATCTTCTACTTCTTCAATCCTCTTACCTGGCCCTTTTAGGAATTGCTAGAATCTCACTTCAAACACCTAAAAAATAGGAAAAACTCTTCACTGGCTGCTCTAGAGCAGCTTCTAACGTCAGATTTCCATCAGTCTTCATCTTGTCCCATGTGGAAAGCAATGTGAGAAAACGCACAACACAGGTTTCATGAACAAAGTCCTCCTTGTGTGGAGAAGATGAATTAGTCTAGAATGTTGATAGTATAGTTCAGCTTCCAAGGAACAACAGTTTGTAAGTAAGAGCCATCCAGTTGGAAAATAAAGCAAAGCAAATAGCATGTCTAATATTTTACTTCCAAGGTAAATCACCATTGCACAGTTGTCCTGGTTTGCCTCATTCAACCAAACACTCTAAAGAAAAGTCAAGCCTCTCATGCTCATGTCCTGGGAATGAAGCAGTAAACCCACCCTTTTCCAGTTTTTGCTTAGACTTCAGATGAAACCAGTCCTAAAATGAGCATGTTCAAAACAGCAGTGCAAATTCAAAATATTTGTTAGAGAGCGATGCCCTCCCCCAGCCACAGCAGGCCAGGACACAACAGCCACTGTCGCAGGAAAACAGTGCTTTTCCACGCTGGCCATGCAATCTGTTGTACCTCTACACAGGTCTGAAGGGAACACAGAAAAATGCAGACAGAAACTACATCACCCTGAGCAGTTTCATTCACATCAATATTACACTTGTTTGGGGACTGAAAGGAATGCAAGTGTGAAAGGAGGCGAGGTGCCAGCTTTCTTTTTCCTCCTAGGTAGAGGCTCCGATTTGTTATTACAGCTGTAGCACCAATCCCAAAGTGTAACTTGCTTCACACACATTGTGTGCAGCTTCTAGCTTGGAGGTAGAGGCGCAGAGTGTGTCTACTGGAGAGAGACAGATAAGGGAACCAAAGATCCATTTGCCCTCAGAATGGTTCATTCAGTTCTTCAGACCACACAGATAATGAGCATTTTTTGTTACATCCTTCTACATCTGCCTGCCAGCTCTGGCACCATGTCCAGCACAGAGTGATGGATGCAGTTATCCCACAATCCTGTCCCATAAGCAGCTCCTTGAAACAGGGGAGCAAAGAAAGGCCTCTCCAGAGCAGCCCTCTCTTCTCTGAGAACTGTTCACTGATCCTCTCACAACAGCCATGATGTATATGAAAATAAGTAGTTAAAATGCAATTTAATTGTAATTATATAGCAGTTATCAGTCCAGTTACGTGAGGAAGTGAGAAAAGTGAATAAGAACAATGAATTGTCATGACTTCTGTAAACATAAAACTAATTGCAGACAATCCCACAACATTCCTTCCAAGAGAAACTTACAGAATGGACAGGAAAATGGGTAAACAGTGCAAGATTACTAGAAAAGCAATTCTTTCCATCAAATGATTTGGATCACTGGCTCCAAATGGAGCTTGCACACAACATCATTAAAGTTAGTGCTATTTATTCCTCTGAGCTATCATCTGCACTCAGTTAAGGCGGAGAAAATTGGTGAGGGGCTATGTCTTGATGTAAGATTTCAATATGCAAGGTTCTTCAAGACAGGCCACTTTGCAGAGAACTGACTTACCCAAACTGCACTTTCTAGGCAGAAGTCTGCCTCAAATTTGCCTTGGAGAATGCCTGTATCTGCAATAGTGATAATCCTGCACATTTAAAAGATGAATGTCGTACCTTTCTCGGCATTGAATATATTCTACTCACCCCACATGGGCTTATTTTGTTCATCTCTTTAAAATCAGTTGCTGTCAAACAGATACCATCTTTGTCAAGGACTGTTTTACAAAAAACCAAACTAAACCAAACCAGCACCATTAAAAAAGACAAAAAAAAAAAATATTTTCCACATTTAAGGAAAAACACATCTTAACCAAAACAATCCAATAAGTGAAATCCAAAGTATTTCACGCCTAATTGGTATATTCAAGAATTTGTGACAATAACCTCATGAAGAAGGCATATGCAGCAGGGCAAAATCTGCAAAATCAGCAAAATTCCATTATATACCAAGTAAATGTGCATTTATTTCAGGAGTGCTAGTGATAAGATAAAGGGTAAAGATGTTAAAACATGTCATCTTGTAATTGCTAGTTAGAGAGCATTTTTCTATGATTCCACAATTCTTATTTTTAAAAACTCGAGCAATGGGCAGAAGTCATGTTGCAAATAGCAGTAATTTATTCTAGGAGCTATGACTCCTCAATCTGTCTCTCCAGTTTGAAAATAGATTAAAATTCTCTATGATTAAATGTGCTCTTAATGTGTTTAATAATTGTTGGAATGAAATGTGAAAAACAAAGAAAGAGTTCAATAAAGACCTTGCTTGATATATGAATTCAGAAACACTTGAAAGTTTGTTCTGCTTCTGCAAGCTTCTCTAACCACCTTACAAAAAAAAAATTAAAATATGGGGGTTTTCCTGTGGTTTCTTGATCTCATTCACTTCTAGCATGTGGCTGAAACATCCTGACTTCTTCAAAGTATCAAAAAGAAAAGGACTCAAGCCTTGCACAGAAACTTCTTCTAAAAAGCAAGAAAAATGATTCTGAAGTTAATGAAATGTATTTAATTCATGCAGTCTCTACAATATACTCCTGTTTTTGAAAGCACAACAGCTTCCATATTTAACAGGACTGATCCCGCCACACTCTTTCAGTGTTTTTATGAAGATGACTGGAAGCTCCTCAATTTCCCAGCCAAAACACTGAAAACAAGGAAATTAAGAGGGAAAAGCCGTCTGCTAGAGAAACAAATGACAGACACCAACGCCAGGCAGGGCAAATTCAGTTCTGTGTGTGTTAAACAGCCACGTGCTTTGTTTTTATAGCTGGAGCACATACTGAGTAACTCAGCAATACTGTGCAGGCAAAACCCAGGGCTTAGGCCAGCAGATGAAGAAAAACTGGTTCTGCAGTACCAGGGGTTGGGGTGGAGAACATGACAGTGTTTAGGCTGCAGACAATAATGTAATGTGTCAATAATGTATTAATTAATTAATGTCATTGTATGTACAATTAATGTTAATGTTATGTTATGTTAATGTCAATTAATGTTAATGTTATTTACAATTATTTATTGTACATTAATTAGTTAATTAATATACAATAATGTATTGCTGGCTCCTGTTCCAAGCCAAACTTCAGGCTGATGGAGCGGCCTCAGTGGTCACAGCACTCCAAGAACCCACAGGATTTTCCTCTCACTTCCTCTCAAGTGTTTGTTTTGCTTGGTCCAAAGAGACATCTGATAAAAGCCAGGCTTTTTTCCATCTCTTTCCAAAGTATCAGGGCAGATGAAGAAGTCAGATTTTTCTCTTGAAGACAAAAGCTGATTCACCTACAATCCCCTCAGGAAAAATTTAAGTTCTACAAGAATCAGCTCTACAAATCTTATCAGCTGATTTTATAGCAAGTTTCATTGCTTTGATTCACTTTCTCTCCTCAGGAGATGTCTCAGTGAGCTGGGCACATTGGTAGATATGTGAATCACGCAACTTAAAAGCAAGGCAGAAAGAAGGGCAGGCTAAACCCAAAGCCAGGGGTCAACACACAACCTGTGTTGACTGGAGTGGTGGTGCCGAGTTGATGGATGGACTTACTGATCTCAAAAGTCTTCTTGCACAGCCTTAATGATTCTATGATTCTGTGGTTATCACTATCCCATCTGGAATTTGGTGCTCACTAGCTTTACCTTGTGGTCGGGTGCCCAGATTCTACAACCTTCACCGTCATCCAAAGCCAGACATTAGAAAATGCAGAGGGATATTAATTATATGAAAAGCTAATCATTCCCATGGGAGGAAATGGTTAATTCTCACAGTTTAAAAAAAAACCAAAAACAAAGCCAAGACAAAAACTTTCCAGTGTCTTTTCATTTTAGTTCCTCAGTGATAGTTTTGTTAGAGGAAAAGAAACACTATCTCTCACTAAGAACTTGTGATCTTTTTTTTTTTTCTGTTTCTTCTTATTTTAGCATAATGTACCTGTGGTGAAATCCAGACCTATTCCTTTGTTTCTGAGAGTTGGAACCCACCAAGTTCATCAAGCAGAGATGTTCTTTCGGAATATTAGAGCTCCTGGATTCTGTGACTACAGCTGCAGATCGGGGTGCTCTGGGTCAGAGACAAAAGCTGGCTAAGAGTGACAAAATGCCATCTAACCTGCACCTGTAACCTGTGGTTACTGCTCCTCACCTGGACACAGGCAGCAGGTCAAAGCCCAGGCAGTCATGAGACACTGCCATCACAACTTTATTTTCCTCAAAAACATGGAATCTGTTCAAAACTTCATTCCTAGGACAAAGGAAAGTGTGCAAAGGAGCAGAAATACCATCACCACTTTGAGGACTAAAACATTTACCCTTGTGCCTTCAAGACCAAGAACTTCCACATCCCCCTACTCTCTTTCTCTGCTGCTCAGGGCTGGTTCTCTGGCACACCAGGGTAAAAATGACGTGTCCTTAACAAAGTCACTAATTACCAAAACCACTCCGCAGGGCTGGAAAACCACAAACATCTAAGCAGCTTGGTTCAACTTTAAAGCAGGAGGCTGGACAGGATGAAGAAGTCTTTTTCTCTTGCACGTCAGAACAAGTCAGTTGATTCCTTTTCATGCACAGCAGCAATGATTTAACTAAACTTTCCTGAATGTCTTGAGTCTATTCTGTGCAGACCCATTGGCTAAACAGGAATCCTCTCGAGAACTTAACCCTGCATGATGTCACACAATCCAAGGCTGGATAAGTGTCCACTATAATAGAAAGGCTCATAATTCTACCACAGGTCCTGAACTAGAGAAAAAGCATGCTTTTCCCTGTGTTCCAGTTTTGAAACCTAATCTAGCTGTTGCTCCAGAATCAGAATAGACTCCAGAGAAGATATTTAGCTGCCTGAAACACAGAAGAAATTTTTCACCTGAGACTACATTTTAAGCTATGACTCCTTTAATTATGACTATCATTCTCACAGAAATTTCCATGACAACAGCAAAACCAGATGAGAGTAGGTGGAAAGTATTCAAAGGACATCTGGTTTTGGTTTTTATCCTTCTTCCCTGTGCTCACTGTCGGGGGGAGATGATGCATGGAAGGAAGGCTGTACAATCTTCCTCATAGACACCCCAAAAATAATTCTGTTAGTATGAGTGCCCCCTCTGCACGACTTGTCGGGCATACACGGGTTCTGAGGGGGCCTGGCCAGGAGACAATCCTGATGGGGTGGTTTGTGCTTTGGCTCAGTACAGGCCCTCCCTCCACCAGTGGGCTTTGGTGGTGGCTCTATCCATCTCTGACAGCTCAGCACTGCCGAATTAACCACACACTGATTGTCTGAAGAATTCAAACTCTTCCTCGCCCACCACCCATCTCCATCCAAGGGATTATACACCAGGAAAAACCCCTTAGGCTGAAGGTGTTAAGAGATCCTCACCCAAACCTTTGCAGCTCAATCACTCTAAAATCTTTACTCATAAATCACTTCCTGGAGGTAAAAGTGCCCTAAATGTTTCTGTTAGTGCTTGGTACACTGAAATAAGTGATGAAATACGAGGAATGTAAAACAGCTTGTAATGAAACACCACACCAAGTACCTTTTTAATGACATTTTGACCCCAGGTTCTCATTTTCATCTCCAGGAGCTCAGAAATTTTCCATCTTTCCCACAGTTATTCTTCTGACTGTCACAGCAAAACTCATACTATTTAAATTAGAATTGTGTAGTCTTTAATCTCTCTGGCTTTCCTCAGAACAAGGAAATGGTAAGAGTTAGCCTAGATAACTGTTTTCAATTTAAGCTATTAGTTTGTGATTTAAGGAGAAATCCATGTCTCTGGCTAACTTCCTGATTCCATACAGCCAAAAAGGAATAAAATCGAGATGGAGTTGCTCCTACAAATCCTCAGTGCAAATACCCAAATTAGTACTGCAAATTCAATGTACATTTATTTTAAAACGTATTGCAAGAATTCTCACCACCATTTATGGCCTTCTGGGGTAACACACCAACAGCAGCCAACAGACCAATAAGTGTTCAATGACTTCCATGGTGACATCCTCATTATAGCCCAAATTTTGATATGATTAGTCAGGCTTGTGCCATGAATAGTCATTCCACTGACACAGACCCTCCAAATAAGGACCTCTTTAGTGCAAGCAAGTCTAATAAATTTGGCATTGAATAAGGGCAGGGTACAGAGATATGAGTTTTAAAATTCACATGGAAAAAGTTGTGTGCTTAAATACAACTTTTTCCATGGATTCATTTTGCTATGAATTAAGTCGTGAGCTAAAAGTCACACCTTGTAGGATAAACCTTTGGTGAACAGGGCCCTCAGAAATCTGGCATAATTTTAGCTCTTGAACAGTAAGCTTCCTACCAACACAGCAATCCAGTTTAGTTCAACTTTCCAATAACTCCATTGACATTCCGTCTAAATTTCCGTCTTCTGTGGGTGAGTTGTTCTGAAGTATAAGTTCTCAGATGCTGTGTATCTTCTAACAAGCTCCTCCTCGCTTGAAATTAACCTCTGTCCTAACAGAAACTGCTCCTGTTACACAAAGCCACCTTGGCTCCTCAGCCCCATCTGCGAAAGGGAGCCTGGCTCAGAGGCTCAAGTTTCTGTGAAGGCACTGAGGAATGGTTTGTCCTGCACTACTCCACGATGTGGCACCGTGTCTTCCTAGCATGTGCCTGTTTCTCCTCATCCATACTGAGGAGTTTAACTCCTCTGCACGTCAGCAGAACCTCCCTATACTGCTTCTATGCACTATACCCATAAACTCCTCCTGGAGGTCATAGAAGTTTTTGTCACACTCCTGATCATTTTAAAACTTCTAAGAAAATGAGAAAATAATAAAATCTCTCTCACATATACACACATAAAAAACCCAACAAACCAACCAATCAACCAACCAGCCAAAAATACCCAGAACAAAATAAAACAAACAGAACAAAGAAAAGGAACCCAAACCAAACAAAAAAAGAACCCAACAACAAATAAAAGAGACAAGCTAGGGAGTGTCTCTGGCTAACTGCTATAATAATCCGGCATTAAACTTGTTCAATATAATGAACCAAATCTCTACAATATTGTGCTCTAGCTTATATATTTTTTAAAATCTAGATGTTTCATATGCAAGCAGATCATATCACCATAGTCCAGCTGATAGGCCACAACAGTAGGACAGAAGTGTAGATGCATACAGAGAAGAAAACCAGGTCATAAATCTTGGCAAATGAAATTTTATAACAAAGAAGAACCAATTAATGTCCACAAGAAATTGAGGACCTGTGCATTTTCATCCATAAGGACTGCACAGTCACTGCAGCCTCTTTGAACCACACAACAGTCTGGTTCCAGGTGGTTCCAAGCAGAGACCATCAGCCTCAGTAAAAAATGCTTCAGTTTTGACTTAAGTTTTATTTATGGAAGCTTAGTGATAACTTTTGACCCTGAAAAACTGCTGGCTTACATGTACTCAGGACAATCCTCTCTGTATTAGTTACACTTCTTGTTCTTGAAGAGGGAAAGGAACAAGGGATTGTTCTTTACACAGGAATTATACAGATTAGGTTTTTGACTAAACTTTCTTTTTGTAAGATAGGAAAGACAAACTGAATTTAAAAGCCTTGATTTAGAGGAGACTCAGAATCCAATCCCATCAAGGACTGATGGAGGATCAAATGTCATGAAATGTAGATGTTCCCAGGTGCTGCTCACTGACAGATGTAAATGGGACATAACTAAAATTAAGACAAAGAAAGGCACTAACAAAATTCTGTCACTTAATTTTCAAGTTCAAATTACAAATTCTCAAGCATATATGTTCTCTGGGGGCTTTGCAATACCTGTGTTGCTTGTATCACCTAAATCTCCAAGTTGTCTAGGACAGATCTTCATTTACTAAAAATAAAACACTTACTGATTTCAGTAACTAAAATCTCTATAAGTCACCAGCAGGAGAAAAATTTGCATCACCTAATCTATACCTTATCTAAGACAGATTAAAAACAAACACTGAGCACCTGCATTTTGCAACTGCTTTTTAAAAATATATGTCTACCTAAGAAGGCAGGCTTGCTCAGAGCCAAGGATGATTTATTGTTCTGCTGACTTTAAGAGCACTAAATTAAATGTGTAACAGCCAAGGATCATCTCTGAACACGTTTAGTTAGGAACTATCAGGGGTTTTTTTAGAAAGGAATTGTGTATGGAATAAAAACCTGTCAAACAGAAGCAGTGTCATACGCTGTAGTAATTAGTCCTGGTTACAAAGTATCTCTGTAATAATTTTACTAAACAAGACCCAGAAATGACAAAGCTTTTTTCTTGTTGTCTCTTTCTGAATCTGAAATGACCCATTATTAAAAAGATACTATTAAGCATAGATGGCAATTCAATATCTGTCTAATTTTATGCCATGGACATATAAAAAGACTTAATTACATACTTTATGAACTATAATACAGTTAGCACATATACTACATCTATCTTTGTATATACTCATATACAGCATATATAGTTCCTCAAACGTTAAATGCATTTCTTTGAAAATACTTTTATATAACATTCAGAAAATAAGACACTTCAACAGCAACTTTTGTGAAATCTACTGCACTAACTATAGGCAACTTGAACCCTGACTGCCTCTTTGTAGACTCCACACTGGCCTTTAATTAGGCCCTGCAAGACCACAAACTGTAGGTTCCCTCCATTCAGCAATTCCCTTCAGATCCAGAGCAGACAAAACTTATTTTAAATGGAATTTTCTCCTTCTCTGCTCTTCCACATTAGGCTGCCCAGTCACTTTTTAAGTCTTGCAGTGCATTTCCAGGCTTTTCAGGCCCATCTCACCTTCCATGCGCTCCACATAGCAATAAACATCGTAAGTCTCATTAGGGAAGCGGCGCCCGTACGTCCTGACTCCTTTCTTTCCCATTTTATCTCCAAAGCAGCCAACTCTTGGATGTCTAATTGGATACCTGGAAATGCAGAAGATTTATCATTATGATGCCTTAGAATTTACCATTATGATGCCTTAGGATTTGAGCCTTTTGTATTTTTCAGATCCTGCACTGCATCAGTGCATAGCTCTAAACTCCATACAGAGTGTTAGCTGCTGTCTTCACATTGTGGCCAGACAAAACAATCCCTCTGGGCTTGGAACTCAAGGACAGTCTACAGCCTCAGGCCCCAAAAGTAAAAACAAAAGTGAATTGGGGGGAAAACTGGGGATAAATGACTTCATTACCTGAAGCTGTAATTGGAGGATTAACCCCTGATATGTGAATGGACCAAACTTATAATTGTGTGAAAAACTCATGACCATTGTCCATCTTGGGTGTAACCTCTGAGAGGCTTCTGACAGCCCGAGGTTTACCTGCTGAAGGCCTTCAATAAATGCCTGCTTTTATTCCACTAATCTTGTCTAGCTTTGGTTCCAGGTAGCCACTCCAAGGCATCAATTATGGCAAGACAGCAGTTTAACTCTGCACAGGCGAGGCACACAAATTTTGAGAAGTGTGAAGGGGCATTCTGAAAGCCTCACCTGACAGTCTGGTCAGACACCCAGCCAGCATCACACTGCTCAAACCCATCCTCGTAGGCTGCTTTCAGCTGCTCGGGGGTGGCCATGATGGCACCGTTGTCCTGGCAGGTCTGGTGGGCTTGTGTGAAATTCAGGGTGTACCTGCTCGTGGCAGCCCGGTAGTGAAACACAACACCTGAGAAGGCAAAAAACCCCCATTAGTGGCACATTTTGTGTTGTTTCTGCAGCCATCACTGCTCTGTAACCCAAAAACTCCATCAGTGGCACATTTTGTGTTGTTTTTGCAGTCATCATCGCTCCGTAACCCAAAACCCCCCTGCCAGTGGCACATTTTGTGTTGTTTCTGCAGCCATCACTGCTCTGTAACCCAAAAACTCCATCAGTGGCACATTTTGTGTTGTTTTTGCAGTCATCATCGCTCCGTAACCCAAAACCCCCCTGCCAGTGGCACATTTTGTGTTGTTTCTGCAGCCATCACCGCTCTGTAACCTTACCTAGGTGTTGTCACAATGCTGAAAAACAGACGGGCAGAATGAAAAATAGTACAAAAAGGTGACATATTATGGTATAAATGATGTTCCCCCTCTAGTGGCTGCTACCAGTAATGACAAAATACCCCCAAAAATGTGCTTTTTTGAAGCAGATTTGTTAATCAGTGATGGTCCTGGCGTCCATTTCTGGACACGAAAGATCACTACAAATATATAATTTATCACTATATGGATTTTGGTCAATTTTCCATAGTCATATTTTCCTGCACACACCACAAATGCTACCAAAAAAAAAAAAAA
>WAAG01018060.1:7779-26304 GCA_013390105.1 Tichodroma muraria | reverse complement strand
CATTCCTTCCTTTTCTATCCATGTCGGAAACACCACTGCCCTTCCTACCCTGGCAGAGCCATGTGACACCTGAACAAGGCAGGACTAAAGAGTTAATATCCCAGCCAATTTAAAGTGGATTTCGCGGAGGCAAAGAAGGGCCTTTGGTCATTTGTAAATCCTGGAAAGGAACTCGGGGAATGCTTTGTTCTCCTCGCCCTGATCCACAAGGTAAACTTCACCTATTCTCAGAACTGGATGCTCCTCCATTTCCAGTGAGGAGCTAATGGACATGAAAGAGCCTCCGAGATGAATGGGAAGGAGGATTCACTATGCATAAGACTGCGCAACAGCTGCAATAATTAGAAGACCCCTGGGGCTAAGAAGATTAAAGTGCAGGACTTTTCATTGTTTCAGTTAGACAGAGAGAGGGGCAAAACCCATTGTCCCGGTCTTTGCACTTTAAAACATTTGAAAAGGATTTTTCTCCCCCCTTTGTCTATTTCCTCTCCGAAAGAAAAGGCAAGAAAGGAGTTGTCCTAGGAACAAATAAAGCAACTGGAAAACAGACTACAGCGGTATAATGTTGTCACTGAACATCTGGCAAACAAAGTCAGTGTAATTACAGGAAGGAGTAGCAGCAAGAGAGAACACTCATAGGAAAGCAATTTGTAACATCCAAAATTCACTTCTGTCATCAGAGCAAGGGTGAACGTCTTTTCGCCGTTTATCTCATGTCTTAGAACAGAAAATAAAAACGTGAAGCGTTTAGCTTTTAGCAAACTAGGGTTTCCATGGGTAGGAGCCTGGTTCTGTGGTTACACCCCTTTGGGTTGCAGCTTTATTGTGTATCATACATCAAAACCCTGTGGAACTACAGGGGAAGTTAGTTTATTAGCTCCTGGCATGGCTAATAAATTATAGTTCACTTTCACTAGTGAGCTCACGCGCTGCCACATGCAGTGTTGGATTTGGCAACATAAAGCCAGAATCTCAGAAGATGTCTCACACAGCAAATACCTAAAGGGAAAAGATTGTGATGGCAGTGCTCGTTATCCTGTTAATTTTTGCCTTCAGACCTTGGACCCTGTGGTGCAGACTCCTGAAATAAACCCCGACCCAGGGCCGGAGCTACCACACAGTTCAGATTATAGTTCAGATCCTCCCTGGCTTTAATGCAGAAGGCAATTTACATTACAAATACACCATAAAAATATGGGTTACAGGACTGAGCACCGTATGAAAGGAAGGAATAGGGCAGAATTTTCAGTTCTCTTCGTGAATAATTCGTCTGTGTGTGTCTCTCTCTCGGCTTTGCACCCATCCTCTGACCCTGTCTTGGGCTTTGGCAACCTGAGAAGAGGCTCGGCTTGCCAGGTGCTTCAGGGAGCTCACGGCTGGGAGAGAAAGTGCCTCCCCCTCCACCCTGCCAGGGCAGACGCTCCTGCACCAGCTCACACTTTGCTCTCCTACGCGGGATGTTTGCGTCCATCCCCACAGCACACAGGTGGAGGGGCACAGGGACTCCTCTGAACAGCTCCAGATAATAAGAGAAGGGATCACTGCTGAGTTTCACCTGTGCTTTTATCCTTTGTTGCTGTCCCACCACAGCTCCTGCATCGAGCTCGAGGCAGAACCAACCCTAGCCTGTCCACCCAGAAGCTGCCATGCTCCCAAACGAGGGAGGACTGCCATGCCAGAGGCTGCCAGGCTCTACGAGGGGGACAGCAGCTTGGCCAGAACATTTCTTTCCCTCTTCCTGGCACAATTTGCATGTAGACTCCGGGTCTTTATCACTGAGAAATAAATTTTCCTCTGCCATCCTTTCATGGCCGCTACCAACTGTGCTCTTCCCTTGCCAGGAAGATTACTCGGGATCCATTAGGCAGGGAGTAAAACACGACCTGAAAAACGCAGCAGCCCATGATAATTTACACGGAAGTTCAACATCAAGAGGTGGAAAGATTAGGTAAAAGCACCTCTTCAAACGCCTACTTAAGAGATAAAGAAGGGGGTTTCTGCTGCAGAGAGAACAGATCAATTAGGTTGTCAGCACACAATCTCCAAGGGCTAATAGCATCACTGAGTGGCAGGGTTCCCACATCAGAAACAACTTTCATTTATTATCATTATAATGCTTGCAGGAAAGACAAGTTTGCATAAAAATGAAAATGTGAATTACCATCTACACTGCCTCCCTAATTCTTGTTTCTTTCCTTTAACAAGATCGGTATCTTAAGCCTGGGATTGTCTTTACAGGCTTTAAAAAGAAAACACGGGAAAAAAAAAAGGGGAAAGAAGTCTTTCAGATTTGTAGCAGAATCAAACAAAAACTGAGAAAACGAGGCCCATGAAAAGAGTGAATTCCCAAAATATCAGTTAAAAAAGAATAAAGAGCTCTCATTTTTGGCAAAAAAAAATATTCACAGAGAAGCCATGACAAAAGAGTAAGTAAACTAGAAGGATCCCATTTGTCACTTCGACCCCTTTAAATCCAATTATCTCCAAGGAGGAGAACAAAAAATCAGCTCAAATGAGTGGCTTGTTCAGACTTCTTAATTTTGAATACATTGGGTTGTACTTATTCTTCTTAATTGCCCAATATCATAGTGCCACACAAAACAAGTATTTCATTAGATATTCAGAAATGTTCCAGAATGAAAAGTACTGTGTCTTTTCATTTCTAGGTCAGATTCTTACAACGTAGCTCAAATGTATTTTACAAAAGTGGACTTCATTACAACTAGAGAGTAGGGACATAGAAAGGCACAGCGACACTTTTTATAAAATCCTTTCTGAAATTGAACTCACCCAAGGTAGCTTTGCCTGAAGGTTACAAGTTGAATCTAAAAGGGTCTTCTGTAAATCTCCCTAACTGGTGACCAGGGATATTTAATGGAGAGAGCTTACCTCACCCAGGAATATCCAAAAGCTGAGAGGCCAAGGACTCCTAGTATGAGACATTTGAATTGTAGGCTTAGTAACACCAAGAAAGGTTAGGAAAAAAACACAAAACACTGTAGAGAGATGAAAATACAAAATCTGACAAAGGAAGATTTGCTCCTGAGACAAAGGGAAAATTTTGGAGGAACATGTACAGAAGGCAGAAAAGTAAACGTGGAAGTAAAAATGAGTATGAATGACTTGCTCTACGTATCCAGGATTGGACTTGGATGATCCTAGTGAGTCCCTTCCAACTCAAAATATTCTAAGATTCTTCATTCCTCTCCTTGTGAGAAGCTGAGGAATCTAACACTGCCATACTGTTAGATCCATTTTGAACACGAAATATCCCTGTCTGAGAGGTCAGTGTAATTATAGCAGCAACCAGGGTGTCAGGAAATCATTCTCCATGACTAATAACAAGAAAGGGGATATCCAGTGTGAGGAAAGTGCCCCTCCAGTGATCCTGCAGAGCAGCCTGCCCCAAGGACAGCCCTGCAGGCGTGAATAATGAGTAAGGCAGGCACCTGGCTGCCCCAAACTTCCTGTGTGAGCTAAAATGAAGTTTTCCCTCCTGCCTCTTACACCAAGTGCACAACGCTAAATAGTAACCCTGTTCTCAGGGGTGAAGTGTGGAGAGCACCTGGCCTCTGTGGATGGGTGTTCCCTGCTGGGTTTGGGCACATGGCTGAGCAGATAACATGGAGACCTGCTGTGGCAAAGGAAAACTGGATCGAGTAACCCAGTGTGTCATCCTCCTCCTCCCACACTTTGCTGTGACTTTCCCAGACCCCCAGGGCTGTGCACAGAGCCACCCCAGCCAGAACACAACTGCTCACACCCCTAGAATTAAACAAGGTTTAAATTAAACAATTTGGGTTTTTTTTTGCTTTGAAACATTTAAACAGATATTCAGATCAAAATATTTGATCTCTGATGCACAGTCAGCCAAGCATTTCTCAGCTGATAAAGAATCCCATGTGAACTCATAGTGTCTTGATGATGTCTCTGAGAAAGAATCATGAAATGGTTTGAGATGGAAGGGGCCTTAAAGATCATCTGTTTCTAAATACAAGCAGCTACTGATACCCAAGAAGATGGCATCGGCAATTGCTGTAACCAAGGCAAAGGAAGGCCACAGAATTACATCAATTTCCGAGATCCTGTCATTGTTTAGAAAACTTTCACCTGTCAAAAATGGATGTAGCAGAAATATGTGCAGAGACAAAGGCAATGTGTGTGATGAAACGTGTCTATCTTGTGAATGATTACTAAGATAACCAGCTGTGGTTAAATGGTGGCTTCACCAGGAGTCCACCCATGGATAAAGAAAATCTACACACATTCAAAAAACAAATGGGAAAAACCAAACCCCTATCTGTTTGGGGCAGAATAAAAAAAATCTCTGTGTGGGTAATTACATGGGGGACAGGTCTCTGACAGCAGTAGGGTAAATGTTTAAGTTTGCTCTTTGATATCAATTGCTTTCATTGGAATAGGGCTCTGGGAGAGACAGATCTTTTGTCTGAACAGTTTGTTGCTAATAACATATGAATCTGACTTCAGACATTCATTTGGCATCTAAAACATCAAATCAACTGGATATTTGCATGTAAGTTATCAAACTTGTCTGTTGTGATAGCTAAACAGAAAAAAAATAGGTTCACAGTTACAACTTTTGTACAGTCTTGGGCTTGAGACACAGCCAAAAGAAATAATTAGGCAATAGAAATTCTATTTTCAATGACTAATAACCCACTATTCAGCTTAACCTGTGAAAAAGAAAATTATTCTTTCTCAGAAACCCCACTTTTCATTCACAATACATTCCATCACTAGTAAAGTACATTTATTTGATGCGCAGTGTGCTCAATAGCAGTTTTGTATTCACAGCATACCTAAAGGAGAGAAATGGCAATTACAGTAATTTTATTCAAGTTAGCTCTCCCAGCTATCTATTATGCTACAAAGGTTAATTTGAAAAGCAAGCATGCCAGCTGTCTAATCTTATCTTCCTGGCTTCATTGATGCTGCATTATGCTTTTTGTTTGAAAGTTTAAAATTAAGGAGTGTCCATAAAACAAATGGAGACCCTGAAAATACCTAGAACAAAAGTCTTGAATTGATTTTAAAATACCCAAAAAAGCATAAAAAAAACCCCCAAAAATTCATCATAATGACAAAAGAGTAATTACACCTGTTTCAGCAGAACTCTGCTGAAAAGTTTTGGCCTACATAATTTGAACACAAAATGAGCAGAATAAAAAAAACTGCTGATAAATTTACCAGAGCTTCAGCAGCCCCAGCTCCACCCAGGAGAGCTGACCAAAGCACAGTGCTGAACCAGGCTATCCCTCAGCTCTAGAATTACCTCAGTTAACATGGAAATACCTCCCTGCACCCCAGTCAGGATAGGCAGTGCAGAATGCACAAAGGGGGAGTACAGGGGATCACGTCTCTTCAAATGGTGTCACTTTGGGGTCTAGGCTCAAAAAGAAACAATGGAGATAATTTGTATTCGGGATTAATTTTTTTTTGTTTATTAATAAAAGCTGAAATCATAAGAAACCATAAAGAACAGAGCAGAAGATTTGAGCAGCAACATCCACATGAAGTTCTTGTGAGTCCAATAAATGTCCAATTGTTTACGTAATGGAGAAAATTGAGAATGGACCACACAAATGACGGTCTAGCAAACCAATTTTCCATTTGGATCAAGACTTAGCTTTTTTCCTCTCCTGAAATTCTGACATTAAAGTAGTCATGGAAAAGAACAGTTGCAGAAAAAAAACAATGTGTGAAATTTTCTTTGAGGTAAAATCATAAATCTAATCAGTTCAACACTTTGCAGTGTTTTTGCAGGAGCAGCAGCTACAAAAGCTACAGTATCACCATAAATCACGTTATATTTTATTGCCATAAGCATCTTCTGCTCCTGGATATAGATCTGTAGTCAAGGGAACACTTGAAAAGGGGTAAGGAATGCCAGGTACACTCTTTATGAAAAGTAACATTCAAACCAGGATTTCTTTCGCTTTTGTCTTGTATGTCTTCAAATGTCAAAAACTGTACCAGTTTTTGACATTTGAATTTTGACAATTGACATTAACATAAACTAACAGTTTCTGAATTTATGCTGACAATGGCTACATTGATTTACTGTATTTCCAAATTAAGGCCACACCTTCGAATCCTTTTGTCAAATCAATGCCAACAGAGTGTTCACATTAGGTTAGGCAAATTGGAAGAACAATACAGTATTAAGCTCACCAAAAAAGCCTTAGCCAAAGTCACGATTTACAGCAGCAGATATTAATGTTTGTTTTGGGATTCATTCACCTGAGTAAATACTGAACTTCCAAAAAACACCGAGCTGCAAAGGGCTGTGCAAGGCAGGGCCACCTACGAGGAGATCCATCCACACAGCTCAGTGCTGTTCTAAGCACAGACAGAAACTGGGTCCAGAACTTGCCTGTGCATAGCACAGAGCCTGGATCAATTCCCTGCCTTTCAGCACATCCTGTTAGCTCAGGCTCAGTGCTAGCACGACGGGGCCCTGGAGCAGCCTCTGCCGTGCTCTACGAGCAGGCTCTGAGGGGAGAAGGGCCCACACATCACATGCTCCTTTGGCCACTCACTCTTTTGTTTTGCTTAAACACATTGAACACTCCAGGCTGGGGCAGATGGGCAGGAAAGCTGGGAAAGGCNCCTGGGAGAGTTCCAAAAATGTTTGAACGTGGCATTTAGGGGCCTGGGTTAGTAATGAACATGGCAATGCTGGGTTAATGCTTGGACTTGATAATCATAGATGTCTTCTCCAGCGTCAACAGTTCTGAAACTCCTGTCTCTTCTGTCTCTCAACACATAGACTTCTCTCTCTCAACACATAGACTTCTCCCTTTCAAAATTTTGAAGGTTATTTCCTAATAGAGATGGCAAGAAAACTGTTATCACTGCCTGCCCCACATTTAGCAAACACCTCTGTACTTCTTTTCTTGCAGCTTCCCCCAGACGAGTTTTCCTTCTACCCATCCAAAATTTATTACTGGGCAAAAAAGAAGAACTTCTTTCATGCCTGACATTCCTTTCCCAGAAAGAGTGGCTCCCACTTCTGGTGGCACAGTTTGGGACATCAAGACAGGCCAACCACAGCTTCAGTGGCTTCTTTTCATCCTAAGTTTTCATCCTTTCCATCATAAGTTGCTTCTTTTCACCCTACTCAAAGGGCGAATCGCTAAAGACACCCCTTTAAATCCTCTCCAGTTTTGTGTTAATTACTAAGTCTTGCTGCTTTAACTGGAATCATTGTTGACTACAAATGAAATAGACAAATCCTTACCCTCAACAGCCAGAGAGACGATGGCCTGTGTGTCCTCCACTCCGTACATGACGTCACAACGATAGACCCCGGCATCGCTGGCACGGAGCTTGGAGAAGGTCAGGGAGGCGTCCCCGGTCTCCTCGGAATGGCTCGGGACAGATACCCTGTCCTTGTAGCTCTGGCCTATTTTGATGTTGCCATTTTGGGCCACTAGGACCGTGGTTTCCTTGGCATCCTTCCCGCTTTTGTCCAGTTCCACCTTGGACCATTTGATCCGGAGGTACTCGGCGGCATAGCTGGAGGATATGGTGGGTGTGGTTGAAAACAAGCATGGCAGGACTGAAGTTCCAGAGAGAGAGCCCTTGACCAGGGTTTTTTTTTCTGCTTTAACTAGAAAAAGGGGAGAGAGCGAGGAGAGGGAAAGGAGAAATCACATCAGTGTAATAGCAAAATCATAAACAGATATATTTCATTGTTAATTAATGATTCACTAATGCAAAGCCTGAAATCCATGAACCTTAGCTGATTTGTAACAGGACTGGGGAATATAAGCTGAAAAAGGCATTGTATCAATCTTGGTACACCTTAGGCTGATGATGGAGCACATTCCTCTTTGGGAAAATTTCATTCATTATTTTCTCCATTTGTTATGGTCACCAAGTAATTAACCTTTGGAAACTGGTCTGAAATTTTAGGTGCCAGAAGAACTGTAAGAGCTGTTTCTTCAATTCACAGGAGGAAGACCACTGAGTGAAAAGCGATGAGTTACCTCACTGGCCAAAACCCTGAATGCAGGTGAACTGCTGGAGTGCTCACACCTTGCCTGGCCTCACAGCAGCTGTTCCTATCCCCAGAAGGAAACACAGCCCATGGCTTTGCACCCCTGTCACCCCTGACCCCACTGTTCTCTCAAGGGTTAATTTTTTTTATTGCACACATGCTAAAACAAAGCCTTTCCAGTGAGATCCTCCCAAATAGCCACTCCTTCAAAGTTGTTTCCTTGTAGCCTCAGGGCCTTTAACACATTGCAGAAATGAAATATTTCAGGATGTAAAAGCAAAGGAGGAAGTAAAGCACACAGAAGGACCCTACTTGGCTCAGACTTGACATGATCTGGACTTTTATCATTTTGTATGTCATCTCCAGCTGCAAACATTTCACAGTGAAGTGCTTCCATCTGACAATACCCTGAGGGGGAAGTTGACTACTGTTCATCCAAGCTACACATCACAACTGAAGAGAGGGTTTCTGATGGATTTACCTTTTTTATGTGATGTTATTTCATCACACTTAATGGCTTAACAAAGATTAAAAGCTGATGCACGACAGTAACTGTTTTACCTCTTCCACAGTCCTTCACTCTAACATTTTTGAAAAGTAGAACATGGTCATCGTTATTGTGAAGGGAGGTAGGATTCATAAAGTTTAGAAATATAATAACTTAATAATAGCCATCAACAGAGTGATAGATGAAACAGGAGACACCAGCACATGAAAATTATGTGTTTATCTATGATAATAAAATATAAACTCTCCATAAAGAGTAGAAGATTGGAGAGTGGGATGAAGGGGTAGGCAGAGGGGGAGAATCAAAGAAGAGGAGCAAAAAGGGAAGTGAAAAAAAAAGAAGGCAGGGGGGAAAAAAGAAAAAAAAAATTAGAAAGAAAACAGAAAAAACCAAAAAAAAAACAACAAACCAGGAGAAAAAAAGGAAAATAGAAGAAAAAAGGAAAGTTCCTCATTAACCTGTTTATTTTTAACAGAGATAGGTGATCTTCCACAGGATAAAGTCTTAATGGTATCATCTAAACGGCTTCAATACAAGAGTCATCAGCTTAATGCCCAAGCATTTCAATAATAAAGTACTAGCCAGAAAAAGAGAAAAATGGACTGACAGGGAAGACACAGAATTCTGAGTGGAAGTTCTCAGGTCCTTTCCATCCATGCCTACCAAACTAGAATTCCTTGGGCACACAATTCAGATAGAGTCAAGATGATGGTATCAAAACTGATGAAACCAGAGATCTTTTATATCATCTTTATTTTATTGAAACTTCACAGAGTTACAGAGATAAAGGAGTGGTTAGAGATACCACTCTTCACAGAGTGGTTATACTCTTAACTTCACAGAGTGGTTAGAGATAAAGGAACAGAATGAATTCTCAGTTCCATCTCAGTTCCACTCTCAGTTCCCTTTGTGGTGGAATTACTGCCAAATTGCACAGGTGGGAGATTAAAATCAGTCTCAAAATATTTAGAATTTATTATTATCTCTTGTCATCCATACACCTTACAGAAACTTTCTTCTTAAATGAAGAATGACTAAATTATAATTACACTGACTGACAGAACTTTAATAAACTTTTTAAGAACATTGTTTCTGATTATGAGTGATTTGGAATATCAGCACTGAACCCTGAGGAAATTTCCTCCCTTTAAAATTCATGTCTTGACATCAGCCAGCTGGAAGCCTTGGCAAACAACACGTATCATCCTGATATGCAAACTAGATCCAGTCTAAACTCTGCTGCTTCCCAGAACAAAAGATTCTGGGTAGTTGCAGTTCTGTCCAACTTTAGAAAGCATTATATCATATTTTATGAAGAACTATGTGTTGTTGTGAGGGGGGGAAGGGAGGAAGAAGGAAAAGACAAGAAGAAGGAAGAGAAGGAGGAAGAGGAGAAGGAAGAATTTTTTCCCTGGAGAAAAAGAAAATATTTGGCTGACATAATATCTTAAATACAAGATTAAGTGATGTTTCTGCACAATTCAAAAAGCTTGATTTCTTGCAGCAATCCAAATGAGTTAGTCTAGCAGAATTTACTGAGCAAGGCAGAAGCTATCAGTATCTTATATTAATCCATATAAACCTTCTTTTTTTTCCCTTTAGCATTTTTGTAAAGCTTATATTCCATGTCAGCCCCTATCAACGGGATGTGATAGACCAATGATACATAGCTGGATGTCTTCCTTCTGAGGTGAGAAGAAAGGAATTCTTGCTTAAGAACAAAGTCTCTTCCTCCAAAATGTGTACACTTGTTCTGTGGTAAATGTTACAAAATTCTTAAAGTAGGAGTCTAGATAATTTTTAAAAAGGACAGAATTCTGCCCTCCGTATCACATTAACCATAATGATCAGGCCAATAGGTCTGCAGTGGACAAGGAGTCTGAAGAAAAGAGTGCCCTGCATGGTGTGACACTGCTTAGAGGAGTGAATTTGCCACATAATTGAGTTTAACTGAACAGAATGTTGCTACTTACTATGCAGACAAATGCCACATGCTTAAATAATAAAATATTCTATTTATTTTTAGCTAAATTTATGAGAAAAAAAAAAGAAAAATGCTGCATGTCATTTTTCAGTTCATCAACAACCTGCTGGGACATATGGTATATTGCCCTGCCTAGCAGCAGAAATAGAAAGGATCAGTGAAATTGTATGTTTTGTCAATTCAGCTACTAGCACTGAGCCTAAGCGAAGCTTTTTCATTAACCACAAGTCTTTTAGTGAAGACAATAATGAATTAAAATGAGTGAAACTTGTAGGAAACACTGACAGGCAATGGACTGAGACCCAACAAAAACCTTCCCTGAGTCCTTTATTAGGTGGTTTGTGGCCCGAGCAGGAAGAATAAGAGAAGTATGCACAGAGTGATGAAGAACTACTTTTATAGTCTGCAAGATAATCACTAGGAGCCAGGCAAATGTAAATCTCAGCTGCAGAATTCAACAAAATGTCACAAATGGCCACCCAAAACAGGTAGGAAAAACTCCAGTGTTGATTATATAACCACAAGGTCCAGCTTGTAAACCACAATAGTGATAAGTTGGGAATTGGTGTTTCACAAAAGAATTAAAGGCTTCAATTTTGTTTCCAAAGTAAGGATTTAAAAAGAAAACGTTGAAACTTAGGGTGCCTATCTTTCAGAATGCTGAGATATATTTTCTTTTCAGAGTATTTTTAAACAGAAGCTGTGCTTATAAAGATTGTGTGTAGTCTTCTAACACTCATCCTCAAAAATATTATTGCACCAACTGACTTTCTTACAAAAGATAAGGATGAGTTGATCCCACACATTCTTTAGGATTGTGAATTAGATCAATTAATGAAAAAGGAAAATTTTTTCATCCTTGTCCTCCTCAACATGGCCATAGTTTGAAAATGTTAAAGACTCTGTAGGGCGAAAGAATGTCTCCCAACTTAAAAAGGAAACCCCATAAAGTTCACAGTGTGTTTTAGGAACATCAGGGTCTTTCTGAATTTCTTAAAAAAATTTTGGGCAAATAAGGATCAGTCACAACCTGATCTACATTCCGAAGAATGGGACATTCATAAAAAACTCCTAAGTACCAAAAATTCCACTCTGGAGATAAGATGAGCCATTTAAGACGTAATAAAAGGTGGAGTAAGCGATAGGACATGTAAAGATGCCATCCCATGTTCTACAGCTCCAAGGATCCATGTGATTCCTCCCCATGTACAGTGCTGTCCTCTACATCACTGTATCACTGAATTCTGCATTTGGCAAGTCAGTGAGTCAGGCTTGTGGTCTGATCCAGACCTTTCTTCCTTATGGCAAATCCAAATCTATTATCCTTTTTTTTTAATTGGTTCCACTAATTAATCAGTCCTTTTCCTTATCATTAAGGACTACCTAAAGATGTTACTAGCACCAGTGTTCCAGCTAGGTGGAAAATAAAAAAAGTAGTAAATTTGATTTTCCCAAAGGCTAAAATTGGTTTGAGGGATTCTTGGAAAGAAGGCAGAAAGAAAATAAAGAAAAATCTTGCTTTGAGACTTGGGAAAGCTGCTTTCCCAGTTTTGTGAGTCTGCAGCAGCTGTTGGGATATTTTCCTTACTGAAGGCCTGACCCAAATTTTCAAATAACCATGGTAACCACACATGGACCATACTTCAGTTTTAGCATGTAATCACCAAGAGAGGTAGTAAGGGCTCCTTCCTTTCCACCCAAACCTGCAGCTGCCCTAACACCTTCTTGCTCCAGACCTCAGCAGCCAAGAGACCTGCCCCAGACCTGCTTAGCTCACGGCAGCCCAAGCACAACAGATATAAATCATTAACGCCTTGAGGAGGACACAGAAACAAAGTCAGTGACATGGTGCAGCATGGCAGAGGCAAAAGAAGTCAATTTCCTAAGTTTGGGCTGTTTCCTCAGTCCTGTGAAATGCCCTACCAATTAGACCACTAAATCAATTTTAATGGGATATTCCATGTACAGAAGACTTACCTTTAGATAGCGTATATGTAATAACTAACGTAGAGTACATCCATAAGATACTTTTTATACTTAACAACATCTTGACCTAGAAATTAAGAACAAAGGAGTAAGTGGTTAGTATTGCACTGTGTCCTTAGCAAATGTTGTAATTCAGCACATCAATATTTGTCACTGGTATAGAAGTAGTCCTCCCTGCTTTCAGAGCATCTTCATTCAACAATTTATGATAGAGATTTGTTATAATTACCATGTGTCTCCACGGAATACAGATTTTTAATGGGTTTCAGGTGGTTGAGTCCTGAGTGATTCTCTGACATGTCAGTTGCCTTTGGGTTTGCTTCTCACTTTCCTTTACAGGCTCCACCTTCCAACAGCTGGAAAGCTCTTCACATGTATCATATGCACACAATAATAGATTGCATGTTCCCAATATAATTTCTCAATTTTTATTTCAGTTCATAGTTATACATATCGAACCTGTAAATATCCCCAAACTTACAAAAGTGTTGCAAGACACACAAACACCAACTACTACAAAGGGTTCATAAATAGTCCCTTATCCATATAGTTTCACATATGTGCTATGAACATCTCAACATAGGAAATGACTTTCAGCAGAAGTTTGTCAAAACATTGACAATATTTTTGTCACAACCTTGATTGTCCTGATATTGCTGCAAAATCTGCTACCTGAGCTCTTCACTTGGACAAGTAACCAAGCTGACAATATTTTCCTGTTCAAGAGAAGTTGCACTTGAACTGCCTTAAGGACCAGTGAAGCAGAGATTTAATAGATATTTATCTGTCTGCGTAACTGTGGAACCTGCACTGTACACATGTACAATTTAAAACTTCCACTTTTAAAAACTCCACAGACACACAGAGAGGCAACTTCAGAAAACTTGTGGTGATACGTTCAACCTCAGAACAGTTCTCTCCACAGCTCACAGCTGCAGCCCAAACTCCACATACTCTGTGTGAACTGGCACACATCTTGTAACGTCTGAGCTGCACGAGAAAGACGCAAAACATCTCCAACCAAGCCTTTCCAGTGAGGCAAGTTAAAAATTCCCACCCAGCGGGGCTGGAAACGCCAGAGCCTTTCATTCCCTGTACATGGATGGCCAGAGCCAGCTGGTTGCACTGGAAAACATGGGCTACAATCTATTCCCTGGGCGTGGAAGGAGAAATGCAGCTGCTTTCCACACAGCAGGCTGCACGCTGCCAAGGACGCCCCATGTCTGCTGCAGCCATTCAGGACAGCTGAGTGTAGAGTGTGATATCACTTATTTTGCAACATGAACTTCATGGAATTTGCACTTTTCAAATCTGAGTCCCAAACTAGAACCAGGACTCCATTCAGTTTAGGCCCTACATGCCATAAAACTTCTTCTAAAGACCCTAACACCTATCCCCAACACCACTCAGCCAGACTTTTCTTTCTTCCTACACTTACACAAGCCAAGCTGCATGTGAAGAAAACAAAAGTGACGATTTATTAGCTAACTTTACAATTCTATACTGTGCCCTGGTGCAAATGCCCTGTAGAAGGTTATGAGTAAGGAGGTTCCACAAGATCAGAGCTCCAGACATCAAAGTTCTTTGAATGCAATGGACAGCTCTGAAATACAGTCACATGCTTACTTAGGAAAATGATCCTCATTATTACACAACAATTAAAAGAAAAAGTTATGTCAGTCTGAGCCTACAGATGTGCAGAAGGGACTTCAAGCAACCCTTGTATCCCAAAAATGCTGGAAGCCTCAAGCGCCAAAACCACTGCAGTGAAGTTCCTACAGTAACACAAGAGCTCTGATGAGAACATGAAAAGAAGACTTACAGAATTCTCCACCTTCCAAGGTGCTGACTGAAGGACTTGCCTGCAAGACAAAGGTCTAGCCCCTGTGAGAGCTGAGTGGGCTCCAGAGCTTTTGGGATGCTCTGCCCACATGTGCTCCCATGCGTCACACACTGGCTATATCCACAGCAAAGCCAAGGTCCAGAACAGAATGTTTACAAGTTTAGCTCTCCATGTTTACCCCTAAGTTTTATCTCCCTCCTTCCCCTGAAGGCGACCTTGCCTTTTGGGACCAGAGTCAAGGGAATCAAAGAAACCGGAAAAGTAAAAGAACAAAATATTTTCTTTTTCCCTGATAATGGGGGTGTTGCATCTAAATGGGGCAGGTTGCATTCTGCAACCACCACCTGGCTCACTTCCCTGGCTCTGACCTGGTGTACCTAGGTGCCTGGCACATGTCAGTGGAAGCCTGTTGCCCTTGAAAGTTCATTGCATTTGCTGTCATAACACAACTGCTTCCACGTTTGGTAAGAACACAAACCCTGCTGCTATGCTTCCAGTCACCAAACACAACACACACAGACACAGGGACAGATGAAAACAGAAAGGCAACTGTGGAAGGGTGGTTTTCAAGGTATCCATGGGAACAGAAGAGAAAACTCCTGGCTGTGATGGCTCCTAGCCTTTTGCTGAGTAGGGCAGGAATTGCACCTGCTGCACCAAGGGCTTGGATAGCTAAAAAAAATTGCACTGTTTGAGCATGAAGGTTAATATGAGACATTTGCCAAAAATCCCTACCTGGCTCTTGGAAAACCACCTCCTGACTATTTATAAATCTTCTTTATCCTGAAATGTTGACTCAAGCAATGAAAAACCCCGGGAGAATGATCTGATTTTCAACCCCTAGGGTCAAGAGCGTGTCTCCCACACAACCCTCCGTACTTAAGGGCTGGTTTTCATGCTCCAGACCTTGGTGGGTTCCCATAAATACTCCTGGGTTGCCAAGTAGCTGCGCCACTCTAGCTGCCAGAATTAGACGTGCAGTTACTCCTGCCACCCTCTCCAAACATGCGGACCATAACAACAGCACCTTGCTCAGCCCCACAGGGCAGCCTGGCTTAGGAGGAGACAGAGCTCTGCAGACCTGGTGTCAAAAATCCTCCTCAGGACCCACAGGTGAGGCAGAGGTTCCTGCTGACAGCTCACGCCGATTCCTGCACACATTTCCAGGTTCTTGGATGTGACTGCTCCTGTCTCCTGCCCTTCTGATGGCAGAGGCTGCAGTGGACTGTGCTCTCTTGTAGCCTCCAAAGTTAAATCCCTGTCCTAAAACAGGCTTGTGTCTCCCATTCCAGCACTCTGCAGTTCACAGAAGTCTACTGTTTGGCTGCTGTACTGCTCCTAAGTCCACTTCAATTAGCCAAAATACATCTAACTATACCTTTTTCCACAAGATTTATTTTTTCCCCCCTTGGTGTCACTACATCCATAGTAAAAGAAATCCGTAACATTACGGACACAGTGAGCAAATCTTGCCAACTCAAGCTGCAAGACTTGAGTAAGTGTTTAATTTCCACCTTCTGCTAAAAAAGCACCTCAGTTGACGTGCCCAAACTTGGGTTGCCTGCTGGCTGATTTCCAACTGGGCTGATCCATTTTATTAGGAGCTGCTATAGGCAGATAGATCTACAGTGTGAATCTGTGATACATTTCTAAATGGGATGCAACCCTGAGTGCAGCATCTTTTAACCAATAGATGCCAAAGTCCTGGACAAACTTCACATCTTTAAAAACTAGAAGTAGGGGCTCTCTCTGTGGGGAAAGAGCAGGGCTCCTATTTTTGCAGGCATTGCTACCTTGCATTACTACAGCAAAAACTCATAGGAGCAGTAAGTTCTGACTAAATTCCAGCTTGTGTTTAGTTTGCAGTGTAAGCTTGATCTCACACCAATGCTATTTTAATTTAACCAGATGAGGGAACATCATGTCTCTCTTTCTGTTTAAAACTCCAGATTCAGAAAGTGAACTTTCCTGGTGTGGAAGAGACTAAAGCCTACCATCCAAAAATACTCTCGGGTCTCTCTGAAGCTGAGACAGTGAGGAATTAGCCATGTTCATAAAGGTAACAGTGTCTCTAAAACCTGGAACTTCTCAGGTCTCACTGAGATTGGTTCTGCACATGCTCTGCAGCTGCATTGTGAAATCTCGATATGTTCCTTAAACATGTAAAAAGGAACCTCTGCCTATCTGACCCTCATAGTGAAAGTCAGAATGACATAAAAGATTAAAAGAAAAAAAAATAAAATAAGAGGGTGGCACCAAACAGAACCAGCACTAGAAGAGAAGGAAGGCTGCTTATTCTAAAGGGTAAACCAGTCATTACAGCCATTTAATTTTTAAATTTGTAAATTAAAATAATTTACAAATTAGTAAATTACAGCCATACACTGTATGTACAGCCATACAGTGGAACCCCAACAAGTGGGAAAAGACCAATCCTAGTCATAGCATATCCCTTGCTACTTCTAAGCTCGAAAAGCTTCACAGGTGCCATCCTTCCTCAAATGCACACATTCTGCACTTTCTTTTAGTTCTGAAGTCCTTTGATCCTGATACTGTTAATTGCTGACATGTATCCACCTCACCATCAGCATTGTCTAATTAACTTTGCCAGCTTCACCACCTCTCTGTCACGTGATTAATTAGCCCACTGTGCCAACACATGGCTCATCAGCCTGCATCCAATTCATCAGTGGCCCCTGCTTGGCTCGTTATTACTTGGAAAGGCCCTCCCAAGGCCTCAGAGAAGGTCTTTGGGGCATCTGCATCAGCCCTTCCTCATCACCTCCAGCAGTTGTGGGGGCAAACTCCTCCAGGCTGAGTCCTTGCGGTGCTGCCTGCAGGCTGGAGCACAGACAGGAGCAGTGACCAGAGCACAGCGTGTTCTGGTGCTCCTGGCTGCAGCAGCGGCTGCCTTGGGACGTCACTCACAGCCCCATGCTTTCATGCCAGGAGCAGCACCAGGCTCTGGGGCAGCCACGCAGAGATACAGTGGAACACACCAGAGGCAGCACGTGGAGGAGCAATGAGCACACCCTGCTCCTTCTGCATCATCCCAGCTCCACCTTCTCGCTCCTGCCTTCCAGAAACATTGACTGTCACAAGGTGGAAACACAGGGATCACCAAGTTCAGCTACTAGCCCTGCACAGGACACTCTGAAAATCCTACCCTGTGCCTGACAGCATTGCCCGAATACACCTTGACTCAGCATTGCCTGAATACACCAAGCCCTGACGAGCTTGTTTCCAGGAGAGCTGAGGGCCTCTCCTGCCCACCTCTCTCAAGCACCCACACTGGTGAAGGGAGCAAGAGGGTGGAAACGATGTGAAGGTGTCATTCACGGTGCCCACAGGTGTAAACCTGCACTGCCATCATGGGGTTAGGTACCAGGACCCCCATGGGCTCCAACAGGGGCTCCTCAGCCCCTCTTGAGGTTCACCCAGTGCCACTGCTGGGCACAAGGGTGGCTGTGGGTGCCCTCATCTCGCTCTGCCATCCCCACAGCCCCACTCCCACCTCACGCCTCCAGCCCCAGCACTGAGGGGCTGCCCAGAGTTGGAAAGGTGCCAGTCCCAGCCCACTGTCCAGCACTGCCCATCAGGAACTGCCTCCTCCTGTGCCACAGAATCACAGACTCACAGAATGCTTTGGGTTGGAGGGGACCTTAAGTATCATCCAGTGCCACCCCTGCCATGGGCAGGGACACCTTCCACTGTCCCAGGCTGCTCCAAGCCCCAGTGTCCAGCCTGGCCTTGGGCACTGTCAGGATCCAGGGGCAGCCACAGCTGCTGAGGGCATCCTGTGTCAGGGCCTGCCCACCCTCACAGGGAACAATTCCTGCCCAATATCCCATCCAGCCCTGCCCTCTGGCAGTGGGAGCCATTCCCCTGTGCCCTGTCCCCCAGCCCTTGTCAATTGTCTCTCTCCATCTTTCCTGCAGCTCCTTCAGGCCCTGCAAGGCCACAGCGAGGTCCCCCCAGAGCTTCTCCTGTCCAGGCTGAGCAGTGGCAGCTGTGCCAGCCTTTCCTCCCAGCAAAGCTGCTCCATGCCTCTGCTCCTTCTGGAGCCTCCTCTGGACCCACTTCTTGTGCAGAGGACTCCCAGGGTTGTATAGGGAGTGCGAGGAACAGCGGCGACACGGGCTTTTGTCGAGGGGGTGTTGGGTATCTTAAATTATTTTATT
>WAAG01018058.1:0-12715 GCA_013390105.1 Tichodroma muraria | reverse complement strand
GCAGGGGGAGAAGGGGGGAAGGCAGGAGGGTGATCCCAGTGTCTGTATGACATAATTCTTTAGAACATATGGGAAATAACTGTGATCTCTGTTAAGAAGAGTAGGGTCCTGTACTGATGTCAAAAGTTTAAGCAGTGCAGTGTTCTTTGCCTCAGTCTGCTCCCTATTGTGAAAATAAATGCATCGTATAAATCTACATTCCCCTTGATGAGTTGTTTTCTGTCAGTGTGTATCTCAGGAGGTGAGGTGGTAACACGGACATCAGGAGAGGCAGGAGTGCTTTCTGGTGCCGGGTAGCCAGAAGAAAATCTGACACATGATTAAATAATGGGAGGTGTGCCTGGACCCCAAGTCACAGGGCATGTATCACACATTGCTTTCCTTTTAAGCTTTGTGCCCACAAAATAATGATTATCAGTCATCCTTCTAAGATGATAATGCAAAAGCGGAAGTGAACATGCCAAAGTGGGCATACGCCAGCTATGCTGAGCTAGGAGGAGCTGTGGACTCCCTCGAGGATCTTAGAATGAGATCTGGATAGACCAGAGAGCTCAGCAATCACCAAATGTATGAAATTTAACAAGAGCAAGTACAGACTGGGGGATGAGAGGTTAAAACCAGCCCTGCATAAAGAGATTTGCAGGTTTGGGTTGATGGCAAGTTGAGTATGAGTCAACAGTGTCTCCTGGTAGCCAAAAGGACCAACCACATACCAGGGTGCATCAGGTTCAGCATCACCAGCTAGTTGAGGGAGGTGCTTGTACCTGCCAAAGGCTGGGGGCATCTTTAATGTCCCTGGAAACCCAAACTATTCTATGATTCTATGATTTTCCCACTCTATTCTGCGCTGATGTGGCCTCACCTCGAGTCCTGTGTGCAGCTTTGGGCACCTCAATGTAAGAAGGACTTCACACTCTGGGAGTGTGTACAGAGGAGAGTGACAAAGATGGTGACAAGCCTCGAGGTCAAGAAGAGAAGACTGGGGTGACCTCATCTCAGCCTACAACTTCCTCAATGGGTGCAGTGGAGGGGGAGGTGCTGATCTCTTCTCTCTCCTGACCTATGCTGGGCCTCAAGGAAATGGAATGAAGCTGCACCAAGGGAAACTCAGACTGGACACTGGGAAGAGGTTCTTCATCCAGAGGGTGGTCAGTCACACCCTGAAACAGGCTCCCCAGGGAAATGGTCACAGCACAGTGTGTCAGAGTTCAGTGAGTGCCTGGACAATGCTCTTAGTCATATGGTTTATTTGTAGGTAGTCCTGCAAGGATCAGGGAGCTGAACTCAATGATCCTCATAGTTCCCTTCTTATTTGAGATACTCCATGATTCTTCAAACCTGTGTGTCTTCACTTAATAAGCTGTTTTCTCACATTGTTTATAGTGCATCTCAGATTTATGCCACTATTTTCACTCTTCACCCTTTTTTTGTTCAGGACCACTTTGTGTCCACAAGGGTTTAGCTCTACTTCCACCACACTTTGCATTCCATTTGCATGTAAGAGTTGGTCAGTGTATTTAACTCAGTAAAATCTGCCTTTCAAATATCCTTCAAGACTCTCTGCTAAACAACCATGATTCCCATTTCCTTAGTCTGGTCAATCATACATGAATTACAGAAGTGTCCAGACTGTATCACAAGTCCAGCTTATCACATATGGCCTGAATTTTAGGACCTATAAACATTCAGGAAGCAGCTGCACTTTTGTTTGTTATCATTTTTTTTCACACCATCACACCGCAAGAATAGAATAAAACTTATCCCATTGGTTTTTTATATCTGGTGAGTTTGACTTCTGTGTAGTGTCCTGGTTCCAGATCTCCAGAACAGCTTTTTATGCATTTGATGCAGAGCTTTGTTCCATGTGTTGTACAAAAAACATGTTTTGTCTCCAAGAATTGGAGTTTCAGGTCCAGAACACAGCCACAATAAGCAAATACATGGAGGATAATAAGCTCTGCTGTGATAATGTTCGATAAAGGCAGGCTGTGTTCTTTATGAGGGGTCTGGTGTGGTTTTCTGTGCTCAGACTGGGAGTTAATGCAAGGCCAGTTTTAAGCAACAGAATATACCCATGAGCAAATGAAAAACTGGATCAGAGCAGACCATCAGCATAGCATCAACACTAAAAGGTCTTGTACAGTCTGCTTGACATGAGGTCTAGAGTAAGCAAACCTTCCTACACTTGGAAGACTACTTGGGATGACTGGCAATGTATTGTCCTGTCCAGCACAGCTGTACAAAGCAGTACAAACAGTTCAGTCACACGTCCTTTCTTGACAATGCTTGTCCCAAGAAAGAGGTCAGCTAAGGCTTGGTTGCCCTTTCCTCTGCCAGGCATTTCATTGTAGAGCTGTCCTTAAACCAACAGACACTTTAGTACCTGAGCTTTGGACAACTGACTGTGTAAAAGGTAGTTCTTATCCAAAAGGATATGAAGTCCAGGTCAGCTCACAGAACAAAGCCTCTCATCCAATCACAAAAACTTACTCAGAACTCAGGATTGTGTTCTGTCCTTGTTCCTGCTCTTTTGCCAATAGAAATGAGCATACTAATTGTTTTGTGTTTGTCTTCATTCCACATTGTGATTCCAGAAGCTGGCTTTCAATCAGGGACAGAGGCAATCATTCACAGAGAGATTTGCTGATTGCAACTGTCTAACTTGTTACCTAGTCAGCACTGCAGACCTAGGTGCTGCAGCTATCAATGATGGTTTCTCTCTTCGTTTTTCTCTGGTTCTGTTTTTTCCCTAGTACAAAGCAAGTGAAGTATCTGGTCAAGCTCCTTCAGACAGGTGCCCATAGCCCACTTGGCACCTTTCTGCAAAAGCTCTGTGCCATTGGAGATGCGCACTGTTGCCTGCAGTGCTGCCTTGATCTCTCACAGACTGTGACAGGTCATTTGTCATTGTTCTTTTTTGTCATTGCGATGTCCCATATGACATCTTACATCCCTTTGTTCATTTGAACCTGACACAGGCTTAGACTTCATTGTACAGATGATGATTTCTTACTGCTCCCCCTGACATAGGTTGATGTGACCTTCATGGCATATTTTTCAATGATCACATCCCACAGGCCAGCAACAGGTTGGATGGGAGTCTTTGACTCAGAACTTGAAAAATATCCTCACTGTAGTTGAATGAGTTTTAGCCTCACATACATGCAAAGCCTTTGCCTTGCTTCCTTCCATACATGCCACATATATTTCTGTGGAAGCAACATGTCTCTGATGATAAAGGTGCCTTCATTCTGTCCAAGCTCAAATGCAAAAAGCAAGTGCACAAGAGTTGAAAGCAAGGAGACTCCACCAGGCAGGAGTATAGAAGCTTTCACTATGCATTCAGGGATGGAATCCGAAAAACAAAAATTGTGCTGGAGGGAAAACTGACAAGGGATGTGAAGGACAGTAAGAAAAGTTTCTTTAGGTAAAACAGAAAAATGAAGACTAAAGAAAAGTCAGGATTATTGGATCATCTTCATTCTTGATGATTTGAAAAGATGACTAATTTTCAGAAAGGAAAAGGAGGAGAATTGAGGAGAATTGACTGCAGGTCTCTGCAGTCACTGAAAAGGTGTAGTGCTCTGCTGCAAGGTACTAAGGGTTAGTACTCATTATGATCTGTGTCAAGAAAGATAGTCTCTAAGATATTGCTTAAAATACCATTTATTGCAGCTAACATTGAAAGGAAAAAGGGGATAATATAATTTTTATTGTCACTCACTACAGCTACCTGAAGGGAGGTTGTAGCCAGGGGAGGGTCGGCCTCTTCTCCTGGGTGACTAGAAATAGGACAAGAGGACATACTCTTAAGCTTCACCAGGGGAGATTTAGGTTGGACATTAGGAAGAAATTCTTCACAGAAAAGGTGATTGGGCATTGGAATGGGCTGCCCAGGGAGGTGGTGGAGCCACCGTCCCTGGAGATGTTTAAGAAAAGACTGTATGTGGCACTCAGTGCCATGGTCTAGTTGACATGGTGGTCTTAGGTCATAGGTTGGATTTGATCATCTCAAAGGTCTTTTCCAACCTAGCTGATTCTGTGATTCTGTGGTATTCCCTTAGCTGCAGGGAACCCCAAACTGTGCTGAATTGGAAAGATCACCAGTCAAGGAATGGCATGCAGTGCAAGTCCCATCCACGGAGATAGGTGTTCACTGACATTTTGGTCTTTAGAGCTCTTGCAGGAATTTTTAAAGAAGAAAACAATTAATTTCTTCTGAGAAACAGAAGGATGTTCACATGAAAACTTACTGCTTCACTTTATGATAAATGCAGGGGATGCAGTCACTCATGCCAAGTGGGAGCTACCTACAGGTTCCTCCCTTCCGACTTGCACACAAAGTTCATGCTGCAGCCCAGGGCGATGTGCAGGACAGCACAGGACGGGGAGCCAACCTCCACGCTCAGCAAGCTCAGGCCTGTGTCTTCTCCTGTGGAGTACTGTCTGGGTCACTAACGCCCTGGTGTACAATCGTATTCGAGCTCAAATCCCTGCAGAAGGCTTCCAAGCAAAGCCTCCTGGGAACATTTTGAGACACGTGATGGAATAAAAGATGGTGGGGAAAACCAACACAGATTTACCAATGACAAATCTCTCTTGACAAACATCATTGGCGTCTAGGATGAGACGGCTTGTTGTATAAACAAAGGGAGAGCAGAGGATATTGCGCACCTGACTTTAGGAAGCCCTTCAGGATGTTCTTCCAGAATATCCTTGTAGTCACATTGGAGAGCTATAGTCTGACTAATCAGACAATATTTTGGGTGGAAAGTTGTCTGTACTGAGAGAAGCAGCAGGAGCAGGGCTGCTCTGTGAGGCCAGTGAGCTGGGCTGAGTCAGCTCCCAGGGAGGGCAGTGCCCTCACCGTTGGGTGCCACACCACAATACCTGACCAGAGGGAAGCAGAACCAAATGTCAGTAACAGGGTCTGTCAACCTCCATGGACACCACAAGAGAAGAATCAGGGCTGTGGTCTTATTTCCAGAGCCTAGGGTTAGGGAACAATGAGAGCTGGTTGCTGCCTGTGGAATGGGAGGCTCACTGACCAGGGCCCAGCCCTATAGCACCTGAGCAAGGGAAACAGGACAGACCCTGAAAGGGTGACAGGTCCGACCAAGCCTTCAGAACATGAGGCAGTATAAGTGACAGGGCATGTCCAAAACCAAGCTGGAAAGTCTCTCCATAAATGAGGGCTGCAATCAGATCTAGTGACTACCAGGCAAGTCAATAGTGACAGACTAAGCTCAAGTTCAAGCCAGGAAATGGGTGCACAAGTTGGTCTCAAGAGGGCCCATGACCAAGCAGGGCAGGACTGATGGGAACAGGAGAACAGCCCCTGATGTGGTGTCACTGGGGTAGGGGCTGATGGCCTGGGACAGGGGGTAGCATGGGATCCTGGGCTTTGGGCAGGTGGGAGAGGTCCCATGGAAGATCAAGGCCACTGAGGGCTTCTAGTGCAGCCTCCCCTCTGAGGACAGCATGCCCTTGCTCCTTAGGGAGACGTGTGCTCTGGAGGAACTCACTTCAGAGTGACTCAGTGAGTGACTCAGTGGCTGTGGGGTGTAAGGAAGCTGTTTCAGAGAACACAGAGCTGGGACAGGGGCAGTGGATAGGAAACGGACATGGCACAAGAGGTCAGGAACTGTGTGAGATGGTCAGGTCACCCCAACAGGCCCCAGAGGCTGGTCAGGAACAAGCCAGGAAGGATGGCCTGGAAGGGGTTGACTCAGGAGCCTGGCTCTGAGTAATGAGTGAGAACTTTGTGGAGATCAGGAAGGTTTGTGAGGACAAAGCTCTGTGTGACCAGAGACCCAGGCTCCTCGGTGCTTGGCAGAGGGCTCACGGAGGACTGAGCTCACTGTCAGGGAGCAGCAAGGACCAGCTTTTCCCAAGGAGGAACAAACCAGGAGGCAAGGAGGATGCCACAGCTGGAGCCTCACCAGACAGGGCTCGGCAGCTGAGCAGAGCAGGCCTGGAGATCACGGGCAGTCCACAGAAGGCAACGTGACGGCTATCAGGCAGGTACAAAGACAACATTGACCACAAAGTCAGTTCACACAGCAAAGGCAGGTCCAGGTCCAGTGATCACAAGGCAGGGCCAAGGTCACATTAGGAGTCCTTGGCCAGGAATGGGCACAGCTGTGTTTGAACTGGAGACTGACACCCCACTGATGTAATACAGATGGGAACTGAAAGTCCAGCACATAGCTTGGAGCTCCTGGGGTCACAGGTGTGGGAGAGGCTCCAGGTATGGCTGAGCAGGACTATTACAAATTCATTAGTGCACTCAGAGCTCTGTCATACACTTATGAGCAAAAGAGATGGGCCTGGAGACAAGGCGACAAGACTTGGGACTGAGGTCTGTCAGGAGATAGAACTGGAGACAGGAACCTGCAGTGTACTTCAGTACTATGTCTAGGATAAAACAGGCTTCTGTTTGGGCAACAGCTTTGACTGGGGGAGCTTCACTTAATTGCTTGCTGATTAACATTAAATTTTTGTTGCTTATTTGGGAGCTGACAAAATCAATTTAACAAGCTATGAAACAAACAGACCTTTCATCCTGCTTCCCCACATTTCACTTCAGTACAAAAAGTCTCCTCTTATGCTCGCTGGTTTCAGCTTCCTTGTTACATTCAGTGCTCACCAGTCCCTTTGGTGAAGCAGCAAGCAGTGGAAGAGGTTGCAATTAGTGTATAACATTTATATCTGCCAGATCCTACTGCTCACTTTATCCTGTGCTCTAGTCTGCTTCAGGAGCTGTGGTTCTACAGGGATGTCCTTGCTGCAGCATCAGTGACCAGCAGGCTGCAGTCCCTCTGTAGTGTCACTGCCCTGGCATGAGCTGTCTGTGGCTGCGACGCCCCAGAGGTGACGCTCAAGAGTGTGCCTTCAGCTGTACTCTTAATAACATCCCCTTCGTATTAACATCCATGTCTTCTCTCTTTTGTTTCTCCAAACACATCTGTCACATGTCTCTGTCCACTCTTTCTTAATTACACTCAAGCAGAAGTGGTCTCTGACTGGAGATTTGGCATACAATGAGTTTTTTTCATTCATTACAGAGTCTGCTGCAACCGGCCAAGGACAGTTCATGTCCTCCTCTCACAAATGGTGCCAGTGTCCAGCCACAGGCTCCAGACCCATGTGCAGAGGGTGTGAGGGAAATCTGCTGAAGCTGGTTGTGCTCTCAGGGTCCTAACACTGGCTGTTTTCAGTCCTGGAACTTAAATAGCTGGTAGTGGTTTCTATAGATTTATTACCTCTCAATTGATTTCTCTTCCATGGTTTTGTCCAGTTTCCCTTTAAAATCATGGGAAATTTTATCATCTTTGCATTCTTTGACCATTAGTTCCGTCATTCAGCTGTTTGTTGTCAGCTACCTCTATGTGCTGGGGTCTTTTAACTTCTTTCTACTAACCTCTTTTAATGCCATAAAATTCCTGTGTCAGAAGATATACCGAATAGCCAACCTCTGTCACTGTCTCCATAACACTCAGGACTTCAGAAACCTCTGGTCTTGAGATCATCCCTGTCCTAAGAATTTGACTGTGTGGGCTCAGGGACATGCAAAGCAGCTTCCAAGCCTTGAATCAGGGCAGTGTTTGTGGCAGAGCTGTAAGATGCCTCCATGGGGGTCTATATCCCCCTCATTCAAGAGAAGAATTTAAGTGGAGTCTCTTGACTGGCCCTTGCTAGTTTGCATGCCTTTGCCTGGCCATGAATCTCAGCAAGATGGACACTGCAAGTGTTCATTTTGGACACTAGTAAGACAATTATTAAAGTGCATTTTACTGGGAGTGACATGAAAGGGGGAAAGGAGACAGCATAGACAATTTCATGTCCCTTCTAGTGGTCAGATCCCGAAGTGGTGCAGCATTGGATGAATCTTTATCAGGGAACAGCATACTGTGCATATCCCATGCATGCAGAGGTCCACGGGTGGTGTGATCTTTACACTTTAAACAAAACTTTTATGTTTTGTTTAGCATTTCTACTGACGAAAAAAGTATACTTATACAGAAGAATACTGCTTCACTTCAAGATAAAGACAATGATATGCCAGCAGCATCATCACTGGGTGCCAGTTTGGGACCATCCATGAGGTTCTGCATCATAATGGAGATTAGCAGATGAAGTTTAGACCACAGCCACACAATATGTTCAGCACTGTGTAGTCCTGGACACTAAGCAGTACATACAGCATACTTAGCACAAAACTGCACACACTGGTCAGCCTGATCACATCTATTTTTATGTGGTCACTAACTCCTCAATGTACAATAGTGTTCCAGTTAGGAGCACTACAGACCCTGATTTACGGATTTAACCTGCAGGCTTGATATTTGGCCTACCTCATCACCACAGACTTGTTTGACAATCACTGGACTGCAGCGGTAGTGTAGGGAACTGCAGCATTTAACATCTTATGGGGAAATCCCCTGCCCTTCTGGTCTTGTCACCTCCTGCTCTGGGTCCCCTTGCCTTGCCAAGCAGCCCTACCCTTGCTGCTTTTTGACAGTCCCCTCCTTGCTGTCCCTTTCCCTTATTGACAAATCTTAGCTCACTAGCCACAAGAGACAGAAAGCCCTGCTCTGTGTCAAAGCCCTTCTAGCAGACTTGTAGCTTTCAGTTTGATTGAGAGTGCTGTGCTTTCTCAAATGCCATTTGAGGGCCCGGGACAGCTCTGCCCTGGAGTCCAGGGGGTTCTCTGCATTTCCTTCAGTGACTATGGTTAGTGCACAATGCCTGCTAAATCTTGTGCCTTCAGCCATGGATTTGGTTTGCTTAGGAGACGGTAGGCCTCTTTCACAGGTCATATATTCAGAGGGATGTGGAATGGTCTCAGGAATTTCTATTCCCCAAAGGGCAGGGAAGACGTCATCTCCAGTCCTTCCCCAAATGACATGAGAAGGAAAGGCACGCTTAGTTCATGAAGCATTTCAAATGCTGTCCTGTGTGTGTGTCTGTTTTTGTACCACAGACCCCTGCAGTACAGTAAATCCAGAACAACGTGGCACATACAGAAATGGCGTGTAGCGAATGGACAGATGGCAGTTTATTGACATACCAGCTTCAATGATGCTGCCAGGGAGCAACAAGGTCCCTGTTTATTCCCTGAGTTATTAAACACTTGACAGACTTCAGAGCCAGGAAACAGCAGGCAGAGTTTGTTCTCCTCATGGCTGCTCTTCTCCATGGGAAGAGAAGAGCACACTGGTCACGCTGGTCCTTTCAGAATTGCTTCCATGGGAGCTGCAGCAGCTACACTCACTGTGGCAGTGCCTTTGCAGCAGGTCCTGCCGGCCCAGACCAGCAATGCACAAGCGCAGCACTGGGCCCAGCCGTGGATACAGGGGTATGGATCTTATTCAACCTCACCGAATCTGCATTTTACCTCTCATTTTAGCCTCTTTGGTGGGTGGTTTCTCTTTCATAAACAAAACAGCTCTATCCATTCTGCAGTGTTTGACCATGATGTTTTTTCCAGGACACAGACATCTTAAAATGCCTCTGATCTTTCACCAAATAATATTTCTGTCTTTTTCTTCAAAAATTACTGGTTTCCAAGCCCAGTGCCACTGGTTAACATTTTCAGTATATTGATCATAATAATCTGCGTGCACAAAAATTAAGAACAAAATTGTAACCTATGTTAAGCTCCCAGACCTAGTTTTCAACAGATGTCTCTCTGTCAGACTTGAGGCATCATTTTGTATCCCTAGTGACACCTAATGGCCCAATGTAAAATGAGTCAAATAGTTCTGTTTCACAGTGAGGACATTAGGTGGACCTCTCTCATATGTAGTTTTAGGAAATCATTTACAGTTTCATTCATTTTCATTTCATTGGTATTGATTTTCTTCATTTCTTTTCTTTAAAATAATCATCAAGCAAAGGAACAATTAAACAAGATAATAGTTATTTTTTTATATTCATGCTATATAATTCAATAAATATTAATTTTATTTTCATTGTACCTCGAAAGTACAGAGTGGCAGATATGCTTGTTTCAGTTTAATAACATATCTATGATTGTTTATAAACTTTCACCCTCTGCTTCTTAGAACAGTATTTTATAAATCCTGCCTTTTTCTTTTTTGTTTTAGTTGTAGCAAAACTCTCTTTACTGCCTTAGGTTTTAAGGGAAGCAGAACATGATATGCCTAGTAAATGTTGAAATTGCATAAGGATACCTTTTTACTTGAATACTTCTGGTAACCGTATCTAATCTCTTATAACTGTCTTGGGAAGAACAGTATTTGCAGTTCTTCCATAGGCCTCATAGCATCCAAGATATGTTTACCTGTACTCAGCATCATAATTTCAAGTTATATTTAATACTTTGAAAATGTTTGAGGCAGCTCCAAATACTGTGAAGTGTCTCCCTTTTTTAAGCACTTTTTAGGTATTGTGATTTGCAGTTATGCACATGTGTGCCAGCAGAAGGAGGATTGCTTAAGTCAGTGATTAACACTAATAAGTCTTTCTACTGGATAAACTGCAACCTGAAGAACCTTTTCCCTAAAGACTCTGAAATATGAAAAAATATCTCTAGGGGATTAAGTTATCAAAAGGTAGTAACAAAGATTTCCTCGCATAGTTCTTTTGAGTATTAGACAGCTGAAGCAGTCCACCTTTCAAGAAAAATACTTTTCTCATGTTTTTAGAGTTGTATCTCTTAGGCATCAACACAATGTATTTACTGAGGACAATTAGAGGAAATATTTTAAAACTATCTGGAAATATGATAGAAGATTAAATAAATGGATTTATTTGATATGTCATATGGAGATGAGTGCAAGGTAAAAATAGGAGCTGTAGGGCTCACCTTGCTTAAACTCAGAATTTTAGAAAAGAAATGTTAAGCTCTTTAATGACTTCACACATGGGTACATTCTGGTTTTGAAAATAGTATCTAAATCCTAGTCTAAATGCATTCTGTCAATAACCATGACCCGCTATATCATATATTTTAGTTGTGTGGTGCGGTAACCCAGAACAGGTAGAGTCATGTTTTGTTTGCAATGCTTTTATTAGAATAAATAGAAGGACCAAAAATTGACATTCACAAAATCAATGACGTGTCATGGAAATGAAGATGGAAAATTGTATCAGTCAGGAAGATGCTGTGTTTGGAGATGATGATTTAAGTAGAAATGGTAAACTTTCTGTATGCCCCCTCAGAACAAGAGACCTTAGCCTTACAGTACGTGCAGCACAAAGAAGCACAAATGCATTACTCAAGGAAGAATGATTTGCTGAAATTAAGAATTTAATCTGCAAGTTGTCCAGGCATTAATTCAAGGATGCTTGCCCAATGAGTTCAACAGAAAGGAACAGGATTATTCTAAAAGCTGTGTTTATTTCAGGGCACTCCTATAGAAAAACCAGACTTCGATATCAGTGTTAGAATTTCTCACAAGAATCAAAACACGGGTCCTGAATCTTAAGTTACTCAATCATGATGGAAAATACTTCTAAGGTACCTCTTGAAGTTCTCATTTATTCCTGGATATAAGTCCTAGGTACAACTTATGTAAGCAGAAATATCTGCACCCAAAGATCTGAAAAGTCACACACTTCTTGAGGAATATCTCCCTAGATACTGAAGGCTTTTTACTTAGGGATAGTGAAGAGATGAGATTATACTACAATACTAGAGTGAAGGGGGTCTGTTTCTTAGGGGTAGGCAAACATTATTTTCAGCCCTTTTTCTCCTTAGGGAGAACAATATCTACCAAAGAGGAGGATCATGTCACTTGGATTGTGTTTGACCAGGAAAAGGAATGGGTGGTCAGCCCTAAACTCTTCCAACTCAGAGGAATGTTGGATGTCTCCTGTCACAACCGCTGAGCCACCTGCCTCAGTGCCCTCTTCCGTGACTTCCAAGTATGCCTCGTGGATGGCCTCAGACACCCTCAGGCTCTCTGCTGAGGAGATGCCAGAGAGGTTGGCCAAGGGGCTGAACAGGTCGGTCATACCCAAGGATGTCAAGACAGATGTGAGATTATATTTCTCTTCAATCTTCATGCGTGGGAGGTACACTTTTACTCTCTTCTTTTCCATCACCTTGGAACTGGTCCACTCTGCAAGTTTTTCAAAGCTAATTTTGTTCTCAAGCTGCAAAGAGAGGCAGGGAATGAAATGTCTGAGACAAAAGTTTAATGGCCTTAAAAGCTGTGTTTTTATCACCTGTTACTGTTTTTTTTTTCCATTTACTTTATGCACACAATAGAACTTGTTTTTAAATGCACTTGTTTATCCTGTATAATTCCTCCTGACTATGGAGCCCATATCATGTGTCTGTGTTGAGGAAGTTCCTCAGACCTTTTGCATCTGAAAATTTCTTCATCAGATCAATTCCTTCTTTTTGTAAAAATACAGTTTTTGAGAACATCAAATCAAATTGGCTCTAAAACTGTTCCTCTTGGAAGATATTTTATTGATCCCTTTCCTCAACTTTATTCCTTTCTAATGTTACATTTCTCATTTTCCTTTTAGTCAGCTCTTGAAATGCTTTCTTCATAACTTTTTTTTTTCCCCCCTAGGATAAAGTTTTCTTCTTTGACAAACATTTGAAATCACTCACAGTGATAAAAATCCTGCTACCTTGCCTGCTTCTGATACCTGGTGGAGATTGATGCATACAGCAATATCCTCTTCTGCAGGGCTGCAGCAACACTATACCTTCATTTTATGAAACTGAGCT
>WAAG01018054.1:1847-14004 GCA_013390105.1 Tichodroma muraria | reverse complement strand
CTTGTAACTTTCAACTTTGGAATAAGACATTTCTTCCCTGCTCAGCCAGAACTGTGATATTTAATAGCTCCTCTGAGGGATAATAACAAAAACATCAGGGGCTAACATCAGGATTGCTTTTATGACTATTTAATATTTATTTATGACTAATGGCACATTAATAATTATAGATCCCCGAATTCCCAGTTTAACATGTAGGGGGTCCCTGACTGTGTCCTTAAATGTTGTTTTATGTGGACCCCAAGAATTTAAAATTTCCAGGCCCACCTTCTTAGCACCTTACATTTACACAGAAGTGGAATGATGTGTGCAAATCAGGCATAACACATGCCATAAACAAAAATGGGGATATTAAAGTCATTCCCTCTCCATAGATGCAGAGTGTAAAGTCCATGTTTAAAGCTCTATCCCTACCCAGATTTCACTTGGGGGGGTGACACTTGAGTTTCTGCTAGCTGATTAATCACAGGTGGAAGATAAGCTCTGTCCCTGTAAATGGTTTCCCACCTATAGTGAAAGTTACAAGTAGATGATTAAACAAGAAGGAATATTATTAATCCATTAATCCTAAAAGCCCAATTCACTTGTCATTATTTATTCCATTTTAAATTCCCTCTTTTTACCTCAACTTGCCTCAGATGAGGTAAGGAAGCTTTTATATAAGGCTTCTTTTTCTTTCTTTTTCTTTTTCTAAGAAAAGACATGTAAGGTCACGGCGGTAATAAAGAGTTTACATCTTTTTTTGGAGGCAGGGCCAAGGATATCTCCAAGACTTGGTGTTATGTCTCTTTCCTCCACGTACCCTTTGCCTTCTTTTCTTTCTGGACTAAACTGTCTAGTTTTTCTCATCACTGAGAGATCTGCCTTCATAGTAGCATCACCATCTTGGTGCTCTCACTGAGGTCTCAGGCACTCCTGCATCTTTCTGCTGCTTGGCTGGTTACTCTCCTGTTTCATATTTGAGTCACCAATTTCTCTGAAATGCACTGTTTTGGAATGAATGAATTGAATTCATGTCAGAATGAATGTCAAGTGGTGAATTTCAGACCATTTATTAAATGTCTGAATATTCTGGTTTTCTACATTAAAGTACTGCAACCCTCCCCTGCACAGCATCATCTACAAATGTTAATAGACCATCTTCCTTCTACTCTTACGTCAGTAGCGAAGAGATATACTACAGTTAAGCTGAGGACAGCTTTCTCTTGAAATTTCCTTCTGTTTTAGCAAACCAAGTGACAGCTGACCTTTGGACAGTTTTCAGCTGGTCGTGTACTCAGCTAATGATGATTTCATCTAGATTCTGCTGCCTTAGTCTGTTTATGAGGATGTCATGTGAGAAAGTGTTCTCATTGTCCCATGTATCTGATATAGCACAACCCGGTTCTGAAAGGTCAACTGGTCTGTCAAAGAAGAAAATTTTATTGCCTGAATGCAAATACTCTGACATATATGTTGCTAAGGCAATTTGGGCCACACAGTGCACAGAAAATAAACAAGATGCAAATCCCCCCACAGATTTATATGCCTCTCCTTTTCTGGGTAACTGCCAGTACCTCTAGTTTTTCATGCCCTCTCTGTCTCAATCCTTATTTGATTGCTGCACACACCTAAAAGGCAACAGTATTCCAGCTTTTTATTGCAGCAGGGAAATTGAGAGATGTGAGGCCATTTACTTCCAGTTTTCCCACATGCTCTGACCGTAGCCTGCGAACATGTCCATGTGTAACTCCAGTACCCTGCTGCCTTTAAGAGAGAGACACACTGTCCCACAGTAAGAAGGGATTGAAGAATTCTCAGGAAAACTGGAAAGGTGCTGGAGAGTGGCTGTGATGTCCTTCTGCACTGGTCCGTAGCCTGAATACCTCAACCCCATAGATGTTGATTAGGGCTTTATCCTGGGAGAGAGGGATTCAGATTAACTCACCTAAATAGAAAGCTGATCTGGGATTTCCAGCATTTCAGATGCATGCCCTAGCCATGGAGCTGCTGGATAAGGCGTGCATGCTATTTCTTTTCACTGCCGTGGGATGTTTTCCACAAGAACCCTGCCCCAATATGTCAGGCAGACCTGGAAAGTATCAGACTGTGCTTTGCAGATGAGTAAGTCAGAAAGATGCAGACTGAATCCTAAAAGGGGCTAATCATTACTTTTGTGCACTGGTACTTAATACTTACTAAAGTGAGACACTGTGGGGGATTTCAAGAAGCCAAAATGTGATGACTAGGGACACTGGTACAAATTTAGACAGAAACAGGAGATTAGCAGAGTCAAATTCTGAATTTTGAATTTTTAATGAAGTAGCAGTCAGGTATTTCAACTTTGAATGGTATTAAAACCCACAGTCTGTCAGTGACATTTTTTATGCTGTGCTGCATTTTGTCGTTTGCTGAGTGAAAATACAGGGTAAAGATCCAGAGTGGAAGCAGAGCCCTGGTGGGGAGTAGAGAGTTAGGCACAGGTTCAAAGCAGTAAAACAGAAACAACTAATCAGACAGATGTACCTATCCCAAGTAGTTAAATAAGGAGATACAGCAACACACAAAACAATTTCTGTAGAACTCTTTTAAGGAATAGAATCAAGGAAAAAGAACACAAGTTTGTTACTGTTAAGGTCAAAGTCTTTCTATTTTACAAGGAATATTAAGCATGTCACCTACTGAGAACACTGCATGCACTTTTTTCCAGTTAGCTAGCAAGATATTTATCTGTGAGTGGGAATAGCAAAGACCAGTCACTCAAGAGCTAAAGCATTGATCATAACAATGCTTTAAGTCCACATTTATTCAGATTTCTAGAGATTTTATATTTCTATGGGAAACAGTGGGACTTAATATGCTGCTTGAGTCTTTCCAAAACGTACAAAATAAAAAAGATTCTGTTGTGAGGTGAGTGCAATAGGACACCAAAAGGCCTGAAGTAAAACAACTTCTATTAACAGAAAATTCAGAATTATGATGGAATGATATAAAATAGAAAATTTAAATGCAGATATGAAATCCTGCACTGCACCACCAAGAGAATAGGATCTGTTTCCCAAATATTTTTTACCATATGATTCTATTTATCTGCTCTATTACTGCGTCAGAACTTTGCACCCAGTGTGCAGAGGCAGAGATCAGGTTTTACACATGTGTTATGACACTAAAACAATTGTCTAGAATGTTCCAGTGCTGCAACATTTAGCTATTCCTGTACGTGACTTCTGGGAGATCAGGGATTTTAAGTCAGTGTAAAAATATAACCCCTCCCACACACATTGTCTTAGTGTGTATATAGGACAGCAACACTCAAGAACTATCCTGCAGGCAACACAAACATTGGAGATTAAAGTAGTACACAAATAAAATCAATTCAGTATATAAATAAATAAAAGTTTAAGAGCTTTTCCCAATGAAACCTTTTCAAACAGAAGTATCATACATTTAAAATTTTACAACTCTTCTGTTTAAAACCAGAAGGAAAAAGTCAGACCAGTTAGAATTTGGAATGTTCTGCAATTCTTCATTTCTCATTCAACTCAGCATATTGTTGAGTATATTAGTCCTGTTGATATCATCTTCCTGGTCAGTCTGTGACATTGTAGGATCATATTTACAGGAAAATGGACATATACTAAATGAAACAGCCTAACCTTCTGTAACTAAACAATGAGGACATCTTTGTGGATAAAAAAGTTAATGTTGCAAGAAGAAGCAGAAAATTGCTGACAGACCTATGTCTTGGTGTCAACCCAAGTAATATGACGCTTATAGCATCAGCCAGCTAGATTAAGAAAAAGATGTGTGCTTGCCTTTTGGACAAAGTAGAGCTACCAGTCAAGAAATGCATGGACAAAGCGGAGCTACCAATCAAATAAGGCATAATAAGAAGTAAATACAAACAATGTTCAGAAGCACAATAAATGGCTTTTGTTTGATTCATATTGAATCATGAAAGAGTCCTTTGTCTTCTCTCTTCATGACACGTCTAATTTTATATGAAATACCATATATTAGTACAGTAGCCAACCTCCTCCCAGTCTTTGCCTGCTTACAACTGACTACATTTACTCTATATTTAACCCTCTGTACTTTTTATTATCATATTTAAACTTGTTGCCCAGCCTATGGATATAACAAATTACTTTCTCAGCTTTTCACCTGATGTTTTTAAACTTTCTCTGAAGTTATGAAGCTACATAGACATAAACACACAAATATCACACGCAGACTCATGCAATAAAAACACCAGTATTTAGGTAAGAAAATAACATTAACAAGGTAAAAAACAAATATATCTCATTCTTCAGTGGGGCATCTCCTCTTAACATAGATTTATATGAAAAGAGCCCGGCGGGAGAGGGGAGGCCACGGCTGTCAACATCTTGGCAACAAAACTCTGCCTCTGCCGCCGGCCTGGGCTGAGCCGGGGTCTGCTGGGCTTCTTGAGATCCTGACACAGCCTTTAGCATGGCTGGAAATTTATTACTCTTAACTGCTTTGGCCCGGCTGCTGCCCTTTTTTTTCTGCAGGCTCTGGGTGAGATATTAACTCTTTCAGTGCACAGATAAGACTTACAGACCTTAATCTTTTCTTGAGTGAGAAAAAAAGAGTAAAGACACGTAGAGGACAACATGAGGATACTGAAGTTAGTAAGAAAGAGTTAAATCTCAGATGGAGTATGTGAAGATCTCTATTTTTTAGGCTGAAATTCTCTTGTAAGCCCTAGTGATGGACTGTGATGTACTCAAATATCCCTTTTAAATCATAGAAAAAGTATAGGGAGGTGGAATGTTCAAATTATAGACCTGAGCAAAGACATCCATGCTGAGTAAGCAGATGTTAAAGTAGCTGTGATCCCATGAGAAGTTTGAATAAAGAGAAATAAGAGTGATGAAAAACCCTTTGCCCCAAGGGAAGAAGAAAAAGAAAACCTCTGATCCTGGAAATGAAGATAATTTTGAAGAGAGATGAAGAGAACCTTTGCTTTTGAACAGTTCATTCTTAAAATAATACCCCATAAGATGTCATGGCCCAGAAGCACAGCTGTGGAAAGGCTGTGAAAGATGGGAGAAACTTCATGAATGCAGATTCCTGTATGGCTGCTGTTCATAGAAATTAAAGCCACGGGAAAACTGTTTTCTTGTAAAGAATTCCCCATAGTACAACAAGAAACGCTCCTCTCCATGAGTGAACTGAAGAAGGACCAATCTAGAAAATTGACTAAGAATTCTGGGTGTTGTTTCTATACGCTGTGAGTAGGAAAGTAAAGAGGGTGTAGAAGGAGGAAGAGAAGTGTTCTGAAGGTCTTATTCTGATTCTTAGTATTATTTTAGTTTTATTAATAAATTTTCTTTATACCTTTCAAAGTTTGAGCCTGCTTTGCTTTTTCTCCTAATCCTATCTCACAGCAAAAAATAGACCCACCACATAAATTAGTGCGTCAGCCAGGAAATCTCAAATTAGCAAACTTAAACCTCTACATATAATTAGTAGTTTCTTCCTTGTTTCAAACTGAAACCGCCACAGAAAGAAATAATGATCTGCAGTATCCCAACTGCTTTTTCAGAAAGGCAAACAATAGAACACCCATCTAGTCAGTGGCATAGAAAAATGCCTACATCATCCTCTGTGCCAGATTTTCTGCATGTTCTTAACGAAGGTGTAAGCCATTACCAGCAGTCTACCCACAAGGTCTGCATTTCCAGGACATTTTGCCTCCCATGAACCATTTGTAGGCATTCTTTTCTATCACAGACTTAAAGTTCTACTTACTTCCAAACTTAAATTCTATCCGTCACTCAGCTCTTCAGTAGAAGTCAAAGGACTGTATAATTGTGCTAGCAAATCACACTGACTAGGAGAGCAGAGCTGGGGGCAGGGTGGCACAGGGAGGGAAAGAGAAGTCCTACTGCTTCAGAAATGGGAAGGGAGAGACACTGCAGCTGTGGACTGGCATTGCTCTGTGCCTGGCTGTGACCTGTGCATTCCCATAAGAGTGGGCATTTTATAAGGAAGTGAAGAAAGGAAGAACAGAAGCATAAACCATGATCTTTAAGGTTTTTCTTTAGCTTCAAAACCCCTCTGTCTCACAGAGTACATTACTTACTTCAGATTTGATGCAGCCATTTTCCCCCTTCAGAGAATTAAATGCGTTCCATATGTTTGACATTCTTCTAATGTATTTTCCATCTATATATTGTCTATTCTATTTCTATTCAGCCATTTTGTCTAATCAGCAGGACATTCTCTCTGCTCCAATGACTAATTTGCCAGCATAAGGCTGAAACTTCTCTGTTATCTAGGAGTACTCCTATTACCAAGAGTAATTTGCTAATATACTATAGGTAGCACTTCAGATACTGGTGTCCTTGCTTTTGCAATATTAATTACTAAGAATCATATTCCACAATGCTCTAGGTTACAGCTGCCCCAAAACATATGCTTATAATTTCCTCTTGGGTTGAAACTTCTCCAGCATAAATTATTTTCTTGTGATCCCAATCTGTGTAAGTGTTCTAGTGCCCAGGACAGTCTGAAGTATATTGGATTGCATTTGTTTCAATTTAGCAGTCCTTGTTGATTAATAGCTCTTAACTCATCTCCTCACACAATTTCCTCCAAGTATTCAGATAATCCATCTTCTTCAGCCAGTGTTAAATTAAAGCATCATCTTTCCTTCAGAGAATATCATGGAGAGGTTCCCACTCCCCAGAACTAATACAGTATTTCATAACTCTCTCTCTCCTAGGTGTTCTTACCCAAGCCATCCACAGCCTAATGAACTTCTGCTCCCAGATTGTTTTCCTTCAGGAGATTTTTGTCTCCCAGACTATTCTGTGCAGAACAGACACCTGGAGATCCAAACAGGGAAATAACTTATTGCTGTGGTTTGGTTATTGGGACCAAAACTAGCAGAGAACAGCTCAGGCTCAGACAAAAGCAGGTGGCAGGGCATGTAAGTAATGTGGGAAGAACAAGACAATTCAAGCATGTCCTGCCACCCCTTGGCTGCCTTCCAGACCTGCAGCAGTTCTGCAGTTTTTGTTACATGAGCTCTCCCCTTGGAGCACATGGTCCCTGAACCACTGCCTCTATGTTTCTGTACAATTTATCTGCTTTCCACACTTAACACAATACCAGACAGGCTTCTTAGTACAACCCCTCAGACAGGTACAGGCTGCTGGCTTCAGCTCCTTGAAGGCAGTCTTCAGAAATGGAATAAGGTTGTGTGATGTATCTTGAGGGGTCCGTGTGTGGGCTGAGCCAAACACCCATTAATAGCAAATATATCGCATCAGGCTCTCTCTGGGAAATCACTGCTGGTCTGGCAGCAAGGTCTGATCCATGCCAGGTGTCTGGGAAGTCACAGGGTGCCAGCACTAGCTCTTGAGCTGGTGAGGTGAGACTGTATGAAGTGTTGAGTACCCTCATCTCTGACACACCCAAGAGTCCGGGAAAACTAGTGCAAGTAAGGATCACTGGAAGGAAGTGCCCAGGTCCTCTGTCTGCTGAACTGTCCTTTCAGACTAAACCTCAAAATGCTTCTCCCTTGTTTCTTTCCTGATGCCTAAGAACTACAGAAATATGTTCTCATTCTTTGACTAATTCTGAGTGTGTAGGAACATAAATCTGCTCCAGATCAGGCTCTGCTATTCCAAAGCTCTTCACACAATGGCAGACCGTACTCAATAGCACTGTGGTGGATTTAACATGTGAAAATTAGACATGGGGAAAAGAACTACAATTAAGATTAGTGATGTGTGAAAATGAGAAATATTTTTAGTTCAAATGTGAAGGACAAAGTAAGCCAGTAGAGTACTTACGAGCTCCCTCTTGAGGTCTGAGGCTTGAACTTGAAGGTGGCTCAGTAGGCTGGTGAAGTCCGAACATGAGAGCAACACTTACCTTTCCAGGTTTTTTATGCAAGTTTTTTTTTCCCTCAGCGCCTCTTCAAGTCCACTGGAATAGAAAACATGATATCCTCTGAAATAATTTTCATAGTGTGTAGTTTGGAAACTGTTTTAAATGCTAAAAATCCTGAAGAAGTACACTAGGACAGCTTCTGGGAGACTGTGAGCCTCCCCTGGTTCTTTGACTAATACTGATTTAATTTTGAACAATAACTGGTGTTCTAGGCTGTTCCTTGGAACATGTGATCACCCTCTACCAGCAAGGAGGTGACCAGCTTGGTGATGCAGACTGGAATTCCATGAGATTGGCAGAAGCACTGTCCGTGAGTAACTGATTCCTGTCAGACCCTGCCTCTCCCACTGAGCCAAGTGTGGTCCCAAGGTCTTTCTGAGCCTGGCCATAATCCACAAGCCACAGCCTGTTAACAACCACTGCTCCAGACCTGTCCTCATCAATTGCTTCTCCCTCTGCTTGGGTGAGCCTTGTTTCAGGAGGGACTCCAGTCAGGTGCCATGTGCAAACGGTTTGCAAAGAAAGACACAGGGTACTGCTGCTCTGGTCATTCCAAAGCACACCATAAAGTGCATCTACCGCGGTGTCCGTAGTTAGTTTTCCACTTATTTAGTCATCCTTCATTTTACACCTCTTTCTTATAATCATAAACTCTATCTCCCATTACCACCTATCAGCGCAGATAGTATAATTTGAAAGTTGAATTTGGATATTACCTTGTCTACGTATCATCTTTGTAGAGATATCTGTGGTAGATCTTGGCCAGACATCTGGCTTGTTAGTCTTGTCCTAACACCAGTGTATTCTTAAGCAACCAACATTTCAGCTGTACAACCAGAGCAATTACCTTCTTGTCTCTCATGCCAGCTCAGTGCTGGGCTCCTCATTTGTACTAAAATTAACAAGACTTCACAGCTACTGTGTACCTTTGAGAATTCCAGGTTATCTCTGCACAGCTTATGAAGACAAAACACTAAGAGGGCACACAGTAATCATCATGCTAGAATAAAGAAAAATCCCAGCACCCTGATATTGAGGCACCTTAGAGAAAAACTCTGCTACCTTCTATACATACTATCGTTCTTAGTAGCTTAATAGAGTAAATTGCTCCTGCACAATGAGGGCTTACTAACTTATCAAAGCCTATTAAATTAATCACTCTGCATAAATTCAGACAAATTACTGAAGTTCTAGAAGGAATGTAACAGTGAGAAGGAAACAATTCCTCATGTTAGTGACTCTACAATCTGTTCATCCTGCTGTGCTCATCAAACTTGCCATTTTCAGAACCAGCAACTCATTTTAAGTTTGCATTACAGGAAACTTTCCAATATAGAAACGCCAAAATAGAAGCGCATTCCCCTCCAAACAATGATGCCACCCACAAGTGCTGAAAATGGACTGTTTAAATTATTTTAAACCTTCTGCTTGGGTGGGGCTAAGGAAGGAATGCCCAATCTGTAGTTCCTCGGAGCATCAGTAGGTTGCAGCAGAGTGTTAAGTACAACCTGGGACGAGGGTGTTAAAAGGGCAGGAGCCCCACAGGACACGGCTGTCCGTCACACAAAATGTGCATGAAGCCAACACAGCGGTGTCTTGGGAGACACGTGTGAAAATTCTGCTGAACAGACTTGAACCTTAAGAAGGTGGGCTTTAAATTACCATACAACCAGAGCTTGTGTTTTCTTAGGATGCCAATGTTAGTCTTGGACTCTCGTCATCAGCCAGTGACACGATGGATTGACATCACTGATTTGGGGAAGGGAAGTTTCATTTCTGTGGTACCAGCTCTACAGTTTGGTTTGAATTCAGGAAGGGGAATGCTACATTTAGGTGCTTTTCTACATAGAATACTACAGTGAAACCCAGCAATTTATGGGAGAAAGAAAATAAGAAAAATCAAGGCAACAGATTAATATAATACAGTAGTTTTACAAAAAGTAAATTTTGGCAAACTAAAAACAACACAATCAAATACTCCAATAATAAAACCACCATACAGAATTGTTTGTCTCTTGATGATACATTTGGATATAAGAAAAAAAGAGTACTTCAATTAAGGCTCCCAGCAGTTATTAGTGGGGTCTCTGTTCCCTTCAATTGTTCTTTTTCTCTAATTTGATCGTATATAATAACTCCACAGCTGTGTCTTCTGTAACCAATTCCATCTCTCTAGGTTCCTATATTTAGCTTACGTACAAGCATGCGCAAAAAGTAACAAAGACATAAAGATTACTGTTTAGCCTTTAGCAGAATCATACAAAAGAGCTAATGAAGCTCACTCTAATAAGCTTTACTGAATGACCAGCTGTAAGCCTTCATTTGTATTCCACAACAGGAATAGTCGGAGAATGTTATCCTTCTTCTAAAAGTATCAGGTTACTCCCTTTCTGAAGTATCACACTTCAATGAGTAACAGAGATTTCTTGCAAACTGAAAGCAATGCCATTCCCAGAAATGGTTCTGTGCAATTGGTCAAAAGATGCTTCTCTGTACAAATAAATTTCAGGTGATAAAACTTCCACTTCTCTATTTTTAGCTAACCAGCAAGCTACCTGAAAAAATGAATATAATCATGCTGGTACTGACAACAGCATCTTCCTTTTCACAGTTTCTTCTTTGTCTGCATCCTATCCTACACTAAACCCACCATTTCTGTGCTGTTGTACTACCAATGACGAAAGTAGCCAGTTATTCCAGTTGCAGGGGGAACATTTAAGACTTAGTGACTCATGCTTCTGTACTGTCCAGCTATGGAGACTCTGGCTAACATTGTTTATAGTAACCTTGGTGCATCCCCTGTCCTAATGCACAAATGGTGTCATACACCAGAAAAGCCATGTACTGTGTCATTCAAGAGCTTGCACAGCAGTGTTACAGCACTGATGCTTGCCTGAAAGCAGGGCAAGTACAGAAAGATTCAAGTTCCTCTAAGGAGCAGATGAATTATAGTTGTCCACTGCCAGTATTGTCTTCTCCTGACAGAGCCAGGGACCAGAGCACACCAAAGGAGTGAAGGCAGAACTGGTGGCTGCCCTTCTTCCAACCACCCCAGGGAGCAGCTGCCAGATCCAGACTTCAGTTCCCAGTGCCCAAATGACATTATTAGTGCACATTTGTGCTGTAGCATGTGGGGCACACACACCAGTTAGCTACACTTGATACCTGCAGCTGGTTGCCTGTTTGGAGAGCCAGCTCAGCAAACTGAAGACACTGATGAGGTGAAGTGAACTTTGTGGAGGGCCACCAAAATGGTCAGGGGGCTGGTGCATTCCCCTCCTGCATGTTCTGGGACTGAATGGGGGCTGTTCTGTGGAGCAACAGGAAGCCCATAACTGCAGCGTGTTTGCACAGACCAACCTCAGTTGTTCAAGTTGGATCCTTGTGTAAGGAAGTTGAGAATCTGAAGTTAATACCTTCTGTTTTCTAGTTATGGATTTGGCAGTGGACAACATGGGCCAGGAGACACTCTGTGCTTGTTAAATACTGAGGCAACATGGGGAACATGAGGAACAAACCCTTTAAATAAGGCAGCTACATTTAGACAGTAGGATATTTATTACTGACCTCCACTTGGAGTTATTTCAATTGTGCATAACAAGAGTTGGAAAAGAGCCTGGACATCCAGAGCAGAGAATATAAAATCCCTCCAAAATAACATACCTCTCTGGAAGCTTCATTAGCTTCTGTAGCAAAAGGTACATACTCTTGTCCGAAGAGGTTTAGAATAGTTGTTGACTGGAAAGCACTGGTAAGGAAAAGTTTTCATCCACAAAAGTAACCTAGCAAGTAAATTTATCTTGAAGAAAACATCTAACCACTCTCTTTTAAACCCAGAAAATACTTGCATTAGGCCTTCTGTGCTAACTGCTATGAGAACTAATGCGTAATTTCTGTTTCTGATTGAACTTTTTTCCCCTAGAAAGTACAAGCTCTCCCAAACCAGAATTTTCACCATGAAATAATATCCTAGTGGTGAGGAACACAGGAAAGAAAGGTTCATATCCCTTTCTATTTGTGCCAGTGTCCTGAACGTGAATTCATACAATTTCCCTCACCACACAGAGGCTCTTGTATCTGTGGTGCAGTACTTGGCAGCATAACACAATTAAGTTCAAGGTCAGATTAAATGGTTCATTTCCATATAGGAACAGGAGGAGAAACTGCTCTCCTCTGTGGAAGGTTTTTAGTGGTGAAAGCTTTCAGGGACAGAAAATGCATTCAAGAGGGAAATATCAGACTTTTGTGA
>WAAG01018051.1:111397-142141 GCA_013390105.1 Tichodroma muraria | reverse complement strand
TCCAGGGATGGTGATTCAGCCACAACATGCTGAGGTCCTACTGCCCTCATTTTTCAGCTGGACTCTGCAGGAACGACAGGCAGCGTTTCAAGTGAGACTTGGGAGCAGAAAGCTGTGTACTGGTTTCAAAACAGCCAAGTAAACTGTGGGAATGTCCAAGAGAGAGACCTGCTCCACAGCATCAGTGGAAGCTACAGTTCAAACAAAGCAGCAGTGTGATCTGAGCAGGTCTTGCAGCCTCCTCTCAAGGCTTGAAGGCACACGGATGTGTGAATCTACAAGGAGGGTTTTGTCTGCACAGAGAGGACAAGTGTTTTCTTCTCTGGATCGTTGGAATTCTGCATGGCTAAGGGACAGGAATGGCTCCCCCCAGGTTCCAGCTGCCAGCAAGGCTCCCTCAGTGCAGAGTTTCACACCAACTCCAAAACTCCCATGTTATAAAGTAAAATATGAGAGCAAGACAGCCTTTTTATTAGTACAACACTGCAGCGGAGATAAACTTCCACTGTTGATAAATATAGGCAGCGTTCTTAGTATTTTTTGCAAGAAGAAAAATTAGCCCTAACTGCCAGGCTTTTCCTCCTGCAGCAAGCCGTGACATGGATTAAGCAACACAGAAAGACTTTGTTTTAAGATCTCCTTTTTCCCCTTTCCCTCCCTGCCAGTGAGTGAGTGGCCTTTACCAGCATTACAGCTGTGTAATTCCTCTATTCCATCACAGTCCACACCTGATGTTCATTTTCAGAGGAAGGAGGAGTTACAGCAGTTGAAGCCTCCTGGCTGGGGGCGTGCTGGCTGCTGCTCTCCCACCAGGGAGAGGTGTGCACTGCCTGCACCTCTCACCAGGACCAGCACAAGCTTCCCATGGGTGGGAGGCTGAGGTGCCCACACTCAGGAGAAGGGGTGATGGCTGCTCCTCCTGGCCACTGTGGTGCAGAAGGGTGAAGAAAGCAAAGGAAGCAGCTCAGGGTACACTGGTACCTACTGGTGTGGGTTTGATGTGTCAAGATACAGCCAATCCCAATATCAGTGTAAACTGGGCAAAAAGCGAGTTCAGATGGACACAGGTTCCCTACCCGATGCAAGGGCAGCTTTTGGGACCTGGTGTGTGGAGGTGCCTGGCTGGACCCTACACCTGCCCTGTCTGGGCACTCTGCACAGTAGACATGCTGCACTTTGGCTGATCTTGCAGCCTGGAGCAGAGCCAGGACTTCCTCCACGGGCCTTAGAAACCCTGGCCCTCCCAGCACAAGCAGAGGCCTTGAAGCAGTCAGGGGTGCAGGAACTGAGGGGAGAGCACAGGAGAGGGCAGCAGGGGGAGAGCAGGAGAGGAGCAAGGGAAGAGCAGGAGGGGAAAAACACTCCTCACTGTCCAAGCCACGGGGTCCCCTCCTCCTCTTCCACACTGCCAGAAAGAAGCGTTTGTTTCCAGTGGATGAATTGCAGCCCCTGCACCTGTGGTTATCAGCTTCAATATATTTTAAATTTAACCTGCATCATCTATTTATACATCCAGCAGAGAAATATGTTTTTCTTCAGCCTCAGGGCGGGGGCAGCAGCCCGGGAAAGGGAAGCAGGGTTTGGCTGGGGAAGCTTTGCAGCCAGGCTGATGATCCAATTAAGTCAACAAAGCACCCCAGTGATGTGATCTGAGGGTTCAGGAGCTGGGAGTAAAGAGGGAACTGTGGCAGAAGGCAAAGCCGAGCAAACATATGGAATAAGTTACGGGGGAGACGGTTGAGGCAAAGTGCAGAAATGAGTTCAAGAGATGCCTGGGTTTTTCTCAAGAGAAGGAAAAGGATTCGAGGGGGTCTGCTTGAAAAAGCAGGAAGGGGGGATTAAGATAAAGCCAAAAGATGGAAGCCTGCTGTGCTGACTGGCCTTTGCTTGTTCCCGGAGCGCATTTTTTGCCTTCTTTTTTTTCTTTCCCTTTTCATTTGACTACAGCAGGTATTAATGTAATTAAAAGATGCAGGAACTGCTGGGGAGATCAGCAGTAAGTTAAGGGCACATGGAAGGGAGAAGGAGTGGGAGCTACCTAGCAACCGATGTACAGGAGCCAGTAAAATGTACAGATAGGCAACAACCAGGGGAAGAAAAACAAAGCCCAGGACCACGAAAGACAAGCTCAGATATTGCATCCCCGAAGTCCTGCAGTGGTGTGATCGGGAGAATTGATGGCCATGCAGTGAGCTGAAGGACACCAAACCAGCCCCAGGGTCCTGAAACAAATTCTAACCTGCCCCCACCTCTCTGCTGCAGTGGCCTTGTGCCACAGCTTGGCCATGTCTGAGTTCTGGGCAGTGTTTCTGTAGTGCCTGGGTGAGGGCTCAGCTCCCGTGGCTCAGCCGGCTGGGATGGCAGCGGCAGGTGAAGGAGCTGGGGACACAGGTGGGTGGCTGAAGGGCAGCAGGAGTGAGACCTGGGAAACCCTGCCTATAAGTAGAAGGGTTATTTTGGCCTCTGTGTAATCCTCAGAGTTTACACCACCAGGAGAAGCCTGTCTGGTGGCTCCAAAACCCCACCTCGGTGGGGGTGAGCTGAGGAAGGAGAGGAAGCTGGTCTGCAAAGAGTGTCCCTGCTATGCTTTGACCTGCTTAAGAGCTTTTTATAAAACTTATTTACAGTTAAAGCCATGCGACCTTTTATTTCAGGCAAGACCTCATGTTTGATCCTGTAATTGTGGCAAGATTTGTATTTTAAAGAATACAGTGTTACAGAAAATGACACTGGAGACGTGCTCATCCTCTGTCTCACTGTGCTTTTGGGAAAGACAGGAGCCTTTCTCCAGCAAGCCAACCCACTGTTTCCTTTTTGAAGCTTAAGTTCATATTTTTATTATTTGGTGTAAAACTTGTTCAACTTCAAAGCATGGTGAATTTTTCCAAAAGGTCAAGCAAAACTGGACAAGTTGTCTTTTAAGTCACCAAGCTTTAAAAAAACATCACTTACCCCACTTTGAAAATTTGCCCTATGTGTCCTTTCTTTGATGTGGGACTTTGTTTACTTGACTGTTGTTACTGTACTACAGAGTTTTTCACCCAGGTGAAAAGAGTTGAGAAACTATTTCTAAAAATTTATGGCATAATTAAAGAGTTGAGGGGTAAAGAGTGAAGAAGAAGTTTTAGCCCTCCTGAGGCTGGTTGCTGCTGCTGTCTCTCCCAGTGTCACACATGTCACCTTGCCATGGGCTTTCTCCCAGGCCCTGGGCAAAAGCAGTTGTGGGACTGAAAATGAGGGCTACAGTTCCAATGTACATTTCAGGGCTTGACCCCACCTTTATTTTTATTTATTTATAGATGCTTATATATATTTTTATTTCTATATCTTGCATGCTGCTCCATATTAACACTGGTAGCTTCTGACATGACTCCCCCTTGGTACTCTTGCATCATTAAAAATACGTGCATTCATGCTTGCAGGATAAGGGACTTGTTTTGAAGTAATGGATTTGTCGCAGAACTATAGCTAACTAGCTGTGTCTTCTGAAAAAAAAAATAAAAAAAAAAATTGGTTATGCTGGTTTTTGAGTTTCAGGCCATTAAAAATTACCCAGAATGTACAGTCACTCAGTAGCAGCTTCATAGATAAGGATTTAATTATAAGCCCTGCACTCACTTATACTCTTTGAATACCAAATGTATTTTGTGATTGCTTTCAGAGCACACTATTTTTTTTCCCCAGAAATTTGAAGGCAATTGAGCAATTTTACAGTCTGGAGTCCTGATTCAGCAGCCTTCCCTGTTCAGCAAAGAAATGATGTGCTTAATTCCAATGGGACTTGGGCATATGCCTAATTGGGACCAATGTTTAAGATCACATTAAAATTAATATCTTAATTTTTGTACCATTTTTGTGCCCCTGTGTGGAACACAATTTGGTTCCATGACTCAAACTTTCAAACGAAGAGGGTTTTGTTAAATCTCCACTTGGTTGTGATGTTCTTGCAGGTGCTGCACAAAGCCCAGAAGGTTTAATGGAAACAGTAGTTGGTATGTAAAATACTTTGAATATGTCGTATGTATTACAGCTTATGTATGTATGTATGGTGTTTGAATACCATGTATGTATTCAAAGGAGGAGGAAGAGAAAAGGAGAATTTGGAGATGCCCTTGGGGGGGTTTAGCTGAGCAGTTCAGCATAAGGATAGCTGAGAGCAGGCTCGTAGCTGGAAATTTTCCCTGGCTGATGACAGCTTCCAGCTTCTCTCTGTTGTGGGGGTGTGTTGTATTTTTTGGGTTTGTGTGGGTTTTTTGTTGATTTTTTTTTTTTTGTGGGGGTGTGTGTCTTTGTGGGTGTGTGTTTTTGGGGTTGTGTTTGGGTGGGGATTTTTGCTTTTGTCTTTGCAGCATGCCTTGCTTTCTTTTGCCTCTCCTGTCTCACATCACAATTCTTAGAGATTTAGCACCCACTGACTGTGTTGGAGACCCAGGTTCCAGTGCAAGCTCTGGTCAGCTAAAAGACTTGTACTCAGTCTTTCTTTGTCCTAATCATTTGGCTACTGGCCAGGCAGGCCTGATATTATATCCTCCTCCAGCTCTGGCTTTAAGCAGAAATTCCACCCTTTTCTCAGTGAAAGTTTATAGCAGCTGCTGTTCTTCTGGGGAACAAATCAGATCTGATGAGCTTGCACTGTCTCATGGAAAAGCCATTTTATTCAAAAATTTCTAAGCAAGCCGGAGTCAGCACGCTGGGCTTCGTCCCAGCGCTCTGGATGATGCATGATCTGCAGGCACTGGGGACTGTGCTGGGCTGCCAACACCCTCTGACCCGGGGATGACAGGAGAGCAGGAGCCCCGTCCCTGAGATCCGCCTTTTCCCTTCTCATCCAGTGGGATCAGGAGAGGAAAGCGTGGTGGTAAACAGTCCCTGGAGAACATGTGGGGAGCATCACGATCATTTAGCCAGGATGGGTTAAACAAACACTTGTGTGCTAAGCCCCCAGTGCTGCTGGTACATGTTTGGGGGCACCAATAAGGATGTGGGGGGGATGCAGAGAATACACACGGCAAATGGCTCCAGCAGTTTTGTCCTGCTTCCATCAGCTCCTCACCACTGGAGAAAGGGGTGATCAGCTGAGGGACGGGACTCTGGTTACAGGTATGGTTGAGAGGGAGAGTGCATCAGGTAAGAGGACCTCCTGTTTAGACTGGATCTTGCATACCTGAACATTAAAGGGCAGATGAACTTCGCCTGAATTCTCCCCAGCAGGATTTTTTGTTATTTTTTTCACCAATGTGAAAGATAACTCCCCCTAATTCTTGACCTTATTACACCAAAATGCTTATGGGCCGTTTCAAATTGCAGAGTCCTTTGTGCCTCTGTTGTCTGTGACTTGCCACAAGGAGAAAGATGAGTAGGACAGGACTCTGGAAGGGCCATATCCCTCTGATCCTGAAGTGCCCCAGCTGCACAGCTTCACTCTGCACATGTTCATCCTCCTTCTTCCCCTGTTGTTGGGGCGCCAGCAAACTGAGCTGAAGTCCTGTGAGACTTCCCAGGTGGGAACCACAGCTCTGAACCCACACGTCACCCCAGAGCTACGACATCCTCATCCAGCATCCTCTGTGCTGCAAGTGCCAATGCACAGCCTGGCATATCTCATGTGACTTTGCTGTGCACTGGGTCTTGGCCTCTTTCAGAGCACCCTGCTCACTGAAGACCATGCCATTAGGCCCCCCCTAGCACCTACTCAGATCAGGAGAGTGCACTGCTGCCCAGCTCATTTAATGCCTCTTCCCCTGGAGGACTTCAAGCTTTGAGGGGCTGGACATGCGGCAGCCCCCAAGGAAGTACCCAAGGTAAACTCATCTCCATTCCAGCCCCTTGGTGAAAACACAGCTGGCCACTGCAATGGATGAAAGGGCAGCTTTAATTTGGGGAAGTCATTGCCAGCACATTCTACGCTGCTGTACTGCAAGGTAGTACCTGGATATTAGATCAGGAGTGTGGAGGTTTCCTCACCATTACAATTACACTGCAAACTGCTACGTTATTTATTATCATACAATTTTTTGCCGAGGGCTTTAGCTCATCTATCAGTCATTAGAAGCAGAAGCGTTTGCAAAACAGTTTTAAAAAAACATCTTGCACTGTTATTCCTCGGCTTCCATTTCCAAGCACTTTACCTCAGGAACAGGGTGAGACTGCCTGCACACAAAACGCTGCCAGATGTAGAAAGCAAACGAGCTGAGAAAACGAAATGCTTTTTATCATTTCTTTCAGCTAGAGTAATCGTACGTGTTACTCAGAACAATTGCAGGAATGAAATTTTCAGAGAGAAGTGTGATTTAGCTGAATTTTAAATTCCCTTTTTCTCCTTCAAATTCCTTTTTGCTGGGCTGTTGNGCACTAGCTGGAACTTGTGCCTATGACTAGACATCCTGGAGGGGTCTCTTGGGCTTTCCATGATACGGACAACCCCAAAACATCAGCTCTGCCCGTCACCCACTTTCTTCTTCAGCAGCAGCCTGTGCCACAGCCGCTGAGAGCAAACAGCCACAGCGCGCCGGCGTTCGCGGCGTGTTTGCTTTTCTCCCCCCTCGAGCGACTGACGCGTAATTGCAGAATATTTAGAGGAAGGGCAGAAATGAGGGTCAGGACCCCGCAGCCCACGTCGGCCAGCTGGCTCTGCCGCTTTTACGTGAGGTGAATCGGCCTCAGCCCGGCCGTGGAAGGCGTGGGACGGACGGGCAGCGGGAAGCGCTGGAGCGATCCTCGGGCGCCGTTCCCAGGGCAGCGGGACGGCTCCGCCGAGCAAGGCCGGCTCGAGCCTGCCCGGCCCCTCTATCTGCCAGCAGCCACTGGCTACCGGCTTTTGTCATTCAGATGATGATGTCGCCGTGCCTGCACCGTTATTGGGCTCTTAATATTTAGCAGCCTGTCAGGCAGCTTTAATTAGTTTTTCTCCAGAGTGGTCTGTGGGTTGGGGGCTGCTGCTAAAGGCATTTGCAGAGGTTCAAATGCAAGGCAGTTCAGGCTTAAATGCGCAGGACCGTGGGATTAAAAGCAGTGTTTAAAATGTGCCCTTTGTGATACGCCTCGCAGCTCCGCACGGCGCTGATGGATGTGCGCAGCTGCTCGAGGGGAGCAGCCTGCCAGCAGAGCCGCAGCGGCACACGCGGCTGAGCAGGGGATGCCCCTCAGCCCCTTTGTCCCCGTACTGCTACGAGCCCCCAAGTTCCCACACACACAGGCACCTCTCGCCAAACCACACTCTGGCCCCAGATGCAGATCACACGCCCAGCTCTGCCCCAGAGAGGACACTCAGACCCCAGACCAGCACCTCGGCATCGCTCTGCCCCTTTGCTTGCCTCCCCCTGCCCAACCACCAGCTTCCCTACCTCACTCCGGGGCCTTCCACTCCCCAGTCCCTCAGTCCAGTACCCCCTTCACTGACCCCAGGAACAGCCTTAAGACCCATTTGCCTTAATTTTGTCTGTTCCCAATCTACCATAAACTTTGCACACCCCCAACCCCCACCCCCGTTATGTCCTATATATCCTGTATGTCCCATCTATTCCAGACCAATGACACTGGGGAGAGTGGCCATGTTCTTGTGCACAACCCAGGAATAATCCTGCCACGACCCAGGGTGGACCCATGAGCCAGAAATAATAATTCCGAATATTTTAAACAGCCAGAGGAGACCGGCTGAGATAAAATGTCATGGGGAATTCCCTGCCAGCACAAACAATATGAATTACAGCACCAGTAACACAAAGTATCATTAACTGTTCAGGCCCTGCAAAAATAGGCTGTGTCTCAGCAGCCCGAAGGCAGCATAGGATGGTTTGAGAAGGGCAAGACTTGTGGCACAGGGGTATGGCTGAAAAGAACCCAATTAGTGGTTTTGTTCATGGCTTTTGTGATGTTTCATGACCTCCCTGGTGGTGTATATTCTTCAGAGGTCGGGCTGACCTGGATCGCTGGGATTCAGATGTTAATTTTACTTCCGATGGGATGGAAGAAGTGGCCAGCCTGGTGTTTGGGAATATGCATTGCTCCTCAGCAGGTCGGAAAGGCAGCTTGGCTCTCAAGGAAGCACGTGGCCTGGCCTGGATGTTTCTAAACTTCAGGCAAGTTTATAGTGGCCAGGGTAGCTAATTACATCAGATTTCGAATATTTAATGAAAAACAATTCCTGGTGTGGAGCATCTCTGGCTTTCCTCATGTTTCTCAGTCTGTGTTCACTCCTGTATCATGAAATTCCCACTCTGCCAGACAGAGGATCGTTTGTACAGGCTAGCTTCTCAGTGCAGCAGAGGTGAAAGCTGCACAGATATTTAACAGTAATAACCCTCACATTTGAGCAGATATTTACTGCAGGCAGCAATATCTCAGTTCTACAGATAGAGAGTTTAACAGAGACAAGGATAACCTGAATTGCCCAAGGTCCCAGAGGAGAAGCGTGGTATGATATCAGAGCTGCAGGTCTAGTATCCTTCACCCTACAGACCCATGCAAATCCTGTTAGACAAAACCTTCCTATATTGAAAAGTCTCTCTTTGGGGGAAACCAGTGATCCAACTCCTGTCCTGTGTCCATTTGGCAAATTGCTTCTCACACCCTATGAACTCCTTTGGAAATCTGCCCTGAACCCCCATGGTTCTAAATGTTTATCAGTTCCAGGTGACCACCACTCAGAGGTATTTTTAAAACTCAGGAATGAATAGTTTATTTTTAAAATGCTGGAATATTCAACAAGATAAACCCCATTTGCTTACAGACTTCTTGTGCAGCTAATCAGCTCAGTAATGCATCGTTTTGATAGAAAGCTCTCCCCTCTTTGCTTGGTAAACATGGCATACATTATTCCTTTCTGCATGATGATGTTAAATAAGGGAAACGTGCTGCAGACAGGGTGGTTTCCTGTGCTGCTGATTTGATTCAGGCAGTTTTCAGATGACAAGATCTCAGATCCCGGAGGGATGTGGTGATTACCTGTGGGGGTTACAAGCAGTCCTGCTACTGCCTGCCTTGATGTCCTTGGTCTCACCACTTGGCTCAAAGTTCGCTAATTTTAGGCTTCAGGAAGGGCTGTGGGGTTTACAGATTAGGCTTTCTATGCAACTCCCGTTCTGTGGGAAATGACAACAGCAAAATCTTGTGTGGACCCACCAAGCTTCTGGACTCCTAACACAGAGGCAAACAGAGGGAATCCAGGCAGGCAGGATTAGCTGGCAAACACACCCAGCTGTGATGTAGGAAGAGCCAGAGGACGGGAGTTTGTGGGCGAACATGCTGGCACAGCTTAATCGGATGTTCATTCCAAGGAGGGAAGGAGCTGGCTGCAGCCTGTAAAGGATGCTGGCAGCAAGGAAAGGCAGGGATCCACTCCCCAATCTGCTCTGCAGAGAGCCAGGATGTGATTTGGGGTGTAAAGCTGTATTAGTGTCCAAAGTGCTGCTTGGCTCACACAGGAATCCTTTGTGTCCTTAATGAAGGGAAAAAGCAGGGCTTTATTCCGAAGCTTTGTGTATAATCAGATGCCATGTTGTAAGGCTCTGGAAAACACACCAGAAATAATAATTGGGAGGAAATAAAAGGTTTAGTTCAAAACAGTGTGTGATTTAAATAAGAAGTGAAAAAGAAAGTGCGCAGGATTTGAGCATCGGAAGAATGAACTTTTAATTCATTTGCATTGAGATTACAGGAGGAGGGGCAGCATTTAAACTGGTATAAAAAACTAGTTTAGATGTAAATGAGAGATAATGGTCTTTGGTAAGGAAATAAGCAGGGGGATGAACTTTGGCCGTCAGGAGCCCGAAGAAAGTCCTGGCGTTGTCGCTGGAGCTGGAAGTCCCAGATGCAGTAATTAGCAATGAGTTTGCAGATCTCAGCACCGGTGGAACAAAAGGGCATCGCTGTGGAGCTGGGCTGCCAGCTGAGAGAAGGGGAGGTGAGCTGGCATGCCACAAGGGTTCATTACCCAGCAGTTTGCAGAGGGGAAAAGAAAAGATCCAAGGCTGCAGCCTGGGGCAGGCATAAAAGCAATCTAGGGTTTGTGGGGTTTAACAGTTCCCAGAGCCCTGGCATTTTCAGCTGAAAAATTCCCTCAGCAACTGAGCCAAAGGGGTTGGGATTTTTCAATAGGTCCTACGATGCCCATGGAGACAAGTGCTGCTATTCTTTAACCCTTACAGGTTCAGTTGATGAGTCTGGAGCGGGGAGGCATGCTGCCGGAGAGATGTGATTTGGTTTGTAATCATCCCATGCTCCTGTGCTCACCTCCTCAAAAGAAACGAGGAGTAGGAAACCGATCACAAGCCCCTGCCTGCTGCAGCCATACTGCTTTTTTCTCCCCTCAGCCCAGGATAGTATTTGCTGCACAGGCAAAATTAAAGCCGTGTCCATCCAGACCACATGCATCTCACATCCTGCACGGGTGTCATTGGCCAAAGTTTGGCCCGAGATCTGAGGTCTGGTACTGGTATTATTTGTGTTTATTGGAGAAGAGCTGGTCCTAGTTTGCCCTTGGAAAAGCCCAGTCCTCCCCCCAGGGTCCCTCAGCTCATGGAGGGATTGGTTGATCTGCTTATTACTATCATGTTATTATTATTTAATTGCTCTCAAGGACTGGCCTCCCCGGAATGCAGCGTTTGTTTCTGCTGAGGCCATCATGGCCCAAATCCTCTGACCCAGGATAGCAGCTCCTGGCGTAGCAACCCCTCTGCTCAAGAAAGAATGTGCCTCTGCTCCCTTCCCTGTGAGTGGTGCAGAGCCTTCACTACAGGCACATCTGATGAATGCTGCTTGTTGCCACCTCTCCATGGCCTGCCTAATCCCAGCCAGATTTGTTATAGATTTACATGCAGAGTGACCTGGTTTCTGGGTCCTGTCAGGGAAAAAATAACTCTGTTGTCATCTGAGTGATGCATGAGGCAGGCAGCCCCCAGGTCAGGCCCAGGCTTCACATTCCCAGGACTGGTGGAAGAATGAAAATTAGCTTCCTGCTCCTGTGCCACTGCACCTAACACCCCATATGGCACCTAAATGCAGCTGGGGGTTCCACCAGGCAAAGGTTCCGAACCCTCACAACATCACTGAGCAGGTCCTCATCCCTCACATCAGGCTTCCACTCACGTTTTGCAGGTGCCACTCTTTTTTATTAGCTTCTTACCAACGTGTGTCAAGCAAAATCCTGAAGCCCACCACAGGGATCACTTCTCTCCCTTCCTCCCTTCCCCATGCTAATCCCATTTCTCTGCAGCGCTGCCTTGCAGCTCCTCTGCCCACGCACTGCCTGCTGTGCCCTCACCCACTGCCACACCACTCTGAGGTCACTGCTCCTGCCCCACAGAGTGTCCATGAGTGCATGTGTAAGCAGGAGGGAAGGGAAATAGATTGGCTGCAGTCTTCTGCAGATGCTCAGAGCTCCAAGCAGCTCTGGCTTTGCAACACAGGTGCCAGGGTCCCATCTCTTGCTGATGGACACCAGGAAGCATTTCTGTGTCACTGCAAAAGGCATGGAGTGCCCTGGCAGGGGTGTCCCCAGCGGAGGAGGAGCAAAGGAGGAGTTTCTCCTCCCTCCTACATACCTTCCCAAACCTGGACTGGGAGACTACTCATTTAATCCTGAGGCTGGAGCCTGGGCCCCAGCATGGGGCAGGTCAGCAGAAGGGAGCTCCATGCCCATGAGAGCCCGTGCCATGCTTCAGGGGAGCCCAGTCCGGGGAGGCATGGGCTGTGTTTTCAGTGGAGTGTGAGAAGGAGGCATAAAGCCATAACACTCAGACAGCAGAGCTGGAGAGGGTTTTTCCAGATATCCAGTCCCTTCCCTGACACCCATGCCCCAGCATGTGCCTGAGCAAGCTGTTTGGTCTCTGAGGCTGGAAGTGTGCCATATGGTACCCCTGGCCTAGGGGAGAGAGATGTCTCTGGTTCAGCCCGAGGTTTGCGAGCAAGCTGCTAGCTGAAAACACACAAGTGGATGGAGAACTGATATTTGAAATGCAGAGGTGAGTGGAGGAAAAGCATGAGTCCCTCCTCAAAAGAGCAACATGCTAACATGGGCAGCAACCATCTGTCCACCGTGCTGGCTGGCCTGCTCCAGGCAGCGTGCAGCTGGCACTGCCAGGGGGGCACAGCTCCACTGTGCCGTGTCGGGCTGGGATTTTTTAAAATTCCCTTTTATTGAAGAAACTGTAGACATTCCCAGCCAGATTCACTGCTGGCATTGCCCTTAGACACACGGCTAGAGCAATGTCAGGAACAGACTCAGCTCCAGGATTTGACTGTCTTCCAAAATGTGGATTGGCACTGAGAAAAGCCATTAAGGTAGGATCCCCCTGGTGTGGAGCAGTGCAAGCTACTGCACCAGAGCTGCCCATAGCTGGGGGAAGGGAAAGGCCATGGATGAGAGTAGAGGGGAGAGTAGGCAGGGGAGGGTTGTGCATCCTGCAGAGCTGTTTGTAATAACCACTCCTAAAATGCTGTCCTGTATGGATTGGGATTGCAGGTGTTTCCCATACCTGTCATGTAAAGCTCTTCTAATTTGGCAGCATTACAATCTGCTTTTTCTCCCTCACTTTGCTTTTCCCAGCAAAAGAATTATGGAAAAGCAGAGCCAGTTTACATGACACTTCACACCCTTCCCTGTGTGCATTTCGGAAGAGCAGTAAACCTTCAGTCTGGGAGACAGAACTTGTTTGAAACCCGTGCCTAATTCCCAGAAACACTGAGCTGAGCACCCACCACCCAAGCTCAGGGGAAGCTTGTCCCAAGATGGGACATGCTGCATTTGTTGACCTCTGTCCCCCTCCTAGTCCTCTCTTTCATTGTCTGGGATTTTTTAAGGAAATTGAGAGGTGCTTTGTCATCCAGCAGGTCAGAGGAGACCAGTCCTTTGTAGATGGAAAATCTCAGAACCATTGGTACTCTCAGCCAAGTTTTCCCCCTTCGCTCCAGCACAGGTCCTGTCCCTCACTGCTAAGAGGACAGTGACACACAGATTTGTCCAGCTCTGGGGCAGGGGCAGCCTCTGCCTCCCCCGGCCTCTTTGTCCATCACTGATTTTCATTTCCAAGCTGTCTCTTGATTGCTAGTTTAAAACATCCCCACAGCCATTTCTAATGCGTCTCAGGTATAATCTCTCCAGGGAGGCTGCGCCCCCTCACCACACGCTCCCTGTGCTCCTGGAAAGGCCGGGCTGATTGCATTCATGCATCACTGTGCAAACCTACGTACTGCCACTTCCCTCCTGGGAGGATTTCTCTGTCTGCAGGAGGACCCCTGAGGAGAGGAGGGCAGGGGAGGGATGGGCAGGGGAGGGATGAGCAGGGGGACGGCAGTGTCACCCCTGGCCGCTGAGGGCACATGCAAGGCTGCTGGAGCCGGGGCAAAGGACACACTGAGGAAGGAGGAGAAAAAGTAGCTAAAAAGGAAACAGCTCAGGTCCTTTCTTCATGTCTCAAGTGGGCTTCGTCACCTATCCACACCCCAGGTGAGGGCACACCTGGCCACGCTTTGCTCATATATATATATATATAAAATAGACAAATCTCCTGCACGTCTCTACCCTGCCTGGGGGTGAGAGCACATTTGCCAGCACAGTTTCCACAGAGGTTAGAGCAGAAAGGGAGCCTGTGGCCATCCTCTGTTGGGGACTCAGCAAGGCAGCGAAGCAATACATAACCTCTGAACTCAAGGCCTTACAGCAAACTCCCCTCCTGCCCCAAAAGCAGCATGGACACCATTTGGAGGCTCTGCAGCCACCCCCAAAATAACTCCAAGGCATCCCCCCACCAGAGCTGCACATCCATCCCCACTACCAACACAGACACACGCCCTCGGCTGCTCCCATCCCGCTCCTCAATTTTTATCCAACGTTGACAGCTGCTCTGCCACACAGGAGTGAGCCAGAGGAACCACTGGCTTTAAACTGGCTCCTGGAGAGACCTCACAACTCGTAAATTTTCCAGTTAATCACGTCCCAGTAGAGAGGACACTCAAAATCAGCAGTGCCCAGCACTCCGGAGCAGCACAACCTCCTATGGGTACGAGTAATCCTTCAGAAGAGCATCCAGGGGAGGGAGGGGTGCTTCTCCCTGTGTTCTCCGTTTGCTAACCGCCGGCCTGTGATGGCTCTTCCAGCGTCACTGTTATCACCATTCCTTTTCCAGAGGCAATTAGCCTGCTTCCCCTGCTGTTTGCACAGGCCTCACAGGCAGCAACAGGGAGACAGAAATATGGGAAGTTAAACATGATTGCAGAGCCACAAAATCAACAGGAGGACAGCAGGGGCTGGGTGTTGCCTGAAATGGGATGTAAAGCCCGTTTTCTTTCATTCAGCGACAGATTGATTCCCAGCCCAGGGAGAGCTGCTGGCTGTAGGTCAAATGGCACATCGTCTTCTCACCATTGGGCTTTTGCTCTGCCAAAACCAGCTTTTATCAAGAGTAATAACAGACCTCCTGGGTCTGGAAAGCAGCAGTCCTGTTCACTGATCCCCTCCCAGATGCAGGTGATGGTACCCCACACACCTGTGGAACATGGGGCAGTGGTGACTGTCCCCTGCCCAATGGACATGGAACCACAGGGTTCAGTGGCATGGGGCTGTGCTGTCAGACTGCAGCACAGGCTGCCCTTGGGCAGTCTGCACCTCCTCAGTCAAAAAGCCCCTCCAGTCCCTCTGTCTTCCTTCTAGGGTGTGGGTGGGTTTGAGTTATGCAGTGCTGGACCGGTGGGAGAAGGCCAGCACAGTGCTGAGGTGACTCCTTGCACTTTTGTTTTCCGTTTTGTTACACTTTGTTTTCTCACTGTCATCCTGCATTGTCAGAACCCATAAAATGCAAGAAATGACCTGGATCCATGCTGGACTCTATCCCAGTCCTACTCCCACTGTAAGCAGCAGCAGGATGTAAATGCTGAGTTTTGCCTGAATTTTAACATTATTCCTTGGTTTTGTTAGGCTTCTCCAGCAAAACCAGGGGAAGATTCTCACTTCTTCCAGCACCCAAGGGCCACCTGAGAGCCAGGCTGGGAAAGTGCTGCCACTTGTCCCACACCAAGCCCTCAGCAGACCAACTCCTGCAAGGAGCCCAGAAATGCCTACTGCCTCGTGAGGAGCCCTTGCACCAGGCTGGAGGGAAGGACAGCCCCCTGTCCTTGCTGCCACAAGACCAAAAGTGAAGGTATGTGGCAGCCCTGTCATTAACCCTGTGCATCCACCATGGCTGGCTGGGAAAGTCCAGCCTGACACCCACTTTCCATCATCCATCACCTATCTGACTTCATGTTTGGGGTGGGCACAACCCTCGGCACCTCCCCTGGATGCCAGGACTAGCAAAATACACTTGCAGGCAAATCGAGGCTCAGTCCTTGCTGTATTCCAAGCTTGGGTCCCTACGCCATTCCCCACTGAGACCTCAGGCATGCTTGAAGCCCTTTAGGGACCAAGCCCTTATGCCAGGATGCTGCTGTCTCCTCCCCCTGTAAAAGGACTTCATCATTTCTTCCAATGCAAAGGCTGAGGAGCACCTAACCCCAGACAGGCAGCAGCCCACTATGGAGTGGATACCTCTTTCTGCTGCCCTCTTGCTCTGTCTGCCCAGGCAGGCAGAGGGAGATGTGAACGCGCTCATGCCTGAGCCCACACTCGCCTGCTCTCTGTGGGGATTGTCCCTTGGCAAGAGGATGCAAGTCTCCTCCTGTTCTGCAAAGTTAGAGCTGCTGGGACATTCCCATCTCCTCCTGCCAAAAGCATTGCTGCTGAAATCGCACTGCTGCAAATAAAACCATCTCCTGGCTAATTACTGGGGAACAGTTCACCTTCTATTTTTAGACCAGCTTGCAAGCTTGCATTGAAGATTACCCTGCTCCTGTTTTTCTCTCCCTGCCTCTTTGCTGTACATGTTTCTCTTCCTTTCTCTCTCTTGCTGAAAATCGTGCTGAACCAAGCTTGGCTTCCTGCGTGGTGGGGGAGCAGGGGGCAGCCTCCTGCCTGCACGCCAAAAACAATCATTCAAAAGCCATCGACACCAATTGCTTTAGCATTAGGTGGAGAGGGAGCAGCGTTTCACTGAGCCAGGAGCCTCTTCTCAGCTTGCCATGCCCAGCCTCTGCCTGCTGAGCACTCCCTCCACCTGACCACAGTCTGGGACCCGCTTCCATCTGCTCCACGCGCTGTTCAAGTCTCCCTGTCCAAGCTCTACACTCTTGCAAGACAAGAGGGACTGATAAAGAAAGGAAAAGAGGAGGCCCTGTCAGAGCCCTGGCCTGCGGAGCAATCAGTGCGTAACGTGGAAGCAGGAGGCAGCTGGACGGGGAAGAGGGGTGTGAAGGGACGGCCACACAGGCTGTAAATCCTGCACTGAGCTGTGCGGCAGCCGCAGGAAGACACGGCCACGGCACCTCTGCTTGGCACAGAGACACTCACCCTGCTGTGCCCGCGTCCGCAGCAAAGAGCTGAGGCTGCTCCGTCTGCCTGCCTAGCGGGACCGGCTGGCATCACAGCAGTGCCGGAGCTGCCTCGGGATGACAGGCCCCCCTGCCAGGAGACCTGAGCTCACACGGCCTCAAAAGAGCAGGGGTGACAGGTTCAAAGCCACCCTGGAGCCCACAGGCTGCGGGAGGCAGAACCCCAGCCAGAGGCAGAGTGTCCAAGCCTGCCTGGCAGGGTTAACCTTGGTCCCCAGAGCTGGTTAGGCAAATTAGCACGGAGTTTTCCCCAAGCTAATTAACTTCCCTCACAGCAGGACTAATGAGCTCCAGCTCAGCATTTGGCTGTGGCAGCCCAGGAGAGGGGATGGCCTCCGGGGCTCTGGGCTCACTGCAGCCTGCAGCATCGACTGGAATCAGCTCCCTCCGGGAACTTCCTGCTCCCCAGCACTCCCTGCACAGCTCTGCTGGCCCAGGGCGGGAGCCTCAGTCTTCTCCGCTGGCCCTGGAAGCCGCTGCAGTTTGGGGAGGGTGTGGGAGTCCTCCTCTCGCACCAGGAAGGTCCAGGATTCTCCAACTAGCAATGCAATACCAAGAACAAGCCTTGGCACCTCTGAGCAGCTCCAGACAGATGCAGGTGGGATTCCCTCTAGCCTGGGATGGCTGTTGGGGAGTTGCCTTTCAGCATGTCCCTTGACTTCTGGTGAACATGGGCACAGTCCAACCCTATGTCCACTGCAGCCAGTGGCCAGTTTTCCATTCATTTCAGCAGCCAGTGAAGCAAAATGTTCTCAGTATTTTCCTCCTCTCTTCCTGTCCCAGCAAACCACATTTATTTTACCTTCCGCTCGACTCTTCCAGGGATCGATGGGTCATCAAAATGATGAGTTAGTGCCTGTAGTGACAGTGGCACTTTCCATTACTGCTGATATACCTGGGGGACACATGTCTCCCAAAGACTCATCAAGGCTGGGAAATTCAACACAGAGGCTACAACTGTCATTTGCAATGAAGCCACCCCAAAGCACAGGACCTGCAGTGCAGGCAGGACCTTCCCAGACCTGCAAAGACCCCTCTGAACTCCTGGAGAGCTCCAGGGACACCAGCACAGGCAATGTGAACACGGAGCAGAGCACAGACTTGCATCTAGGCTACTGCTGCTTTTGCAGGTATTCCCTCTCCCTTTCCACCGACTGATTTTCTCAGGGAGAGACACTTGGATAAACACTTCTAGCTGGGGAATGATTCCTTTTCTTGCGTATGTCTCATAACTAGCAGACACCGTGTCTTTTTTTGAGATAGCATTATTATGACATTTTAATTGGCTCAGGACTATGCAAGTCTCAAAGCCAATTTGGCCCCAGCATTTTCAGGCAAAACTGTTTTCTGTCTCCATTTTGATAGATACCTTACATCAGCCAAAATGGCCTCGCATTAAATAAAACAAAACCTTCTCTTATTTTACGGCTGGTTCGTGGGTGATCCATTCCCTTCCCTTGCCGCTTTAATTTCGGCCTGAAACCTGAAGCCTACCTGTCCCCCCCATCGCCGAGCTGCCCGCCCGGGGATGGCTGCGGGGCCGGCGGCAGCTGGGCTGCCTGTTCCCACTCGCCTTTGTTTCGCTGCCGTGCGGGAGCCAGATCCGAGCCAGCGCACCGAGTAATTGCAGGATTTCAGGCCAAGACGAGGCTGCAAGTCGTGAACTGCTAATGAGTGGGTGTAGCTGGAAGGGCGCTGGCTGGGGGGACACCTGGGGGCGGCGGGGCGACAGCCGGCCGTGTGTCGCGGCAAGGGCAGTGGCTGCGCTGCTCGGGCGAAGCCGGAGGACGTGTCAGCAATGTGCCACACGTCGTGACGGCGGCGGCGGCAGCCGGCACCGAGACAAACGCCCGGCGGCAGCGCGGCCCGCGCGGAGCATCCCCGTGCGCGGCGGTGCTAATCTTTAATTTGTCACACCTGCACGGCTCCCCCGGCCTCCTGCCGCCCTGCCTTCTTTTTTTCTCCGAGGCACTGGCTTTGATGACGCCTGACAGTCCAATGCTCCCGCTGGCACTCCAACACCCTCCTGCTCCCTCTCTGGGCTGCCCTTCCTTGCCACGCTCCCCGGCCAGGGGGCTGCCAGCCGCAGACCCCGCTCGCCCTAGGGACCGCTCTGCCTCCCTGTGCCTCACACACACGCATGGATTTTTTGGGCTCCAGCAAAGCTGGAGGTAAACCGTCTGGATGCTGGGTACAGTGCACTCCCCCTACCCCATCCCCGCTCCCCCCGTCCTGCCCTCTGCAGCGACAGTGACAAGTGCCTGCAGCCACTGCGCGCTACCCGGCTCGTTAAGGTCACCGCCGGAGGGCTCTTAATCAGCGATGGCCAAAATCCACGGCTCGGAACAGCACAATGGCCCGTGCACGGCTCTAAATCCAGTGACGCAGCACACGCAGGCACCAGCCCAGGGCCACAACACACATCGTTCATCTGCTCCCCTGCTCGGCACCGTGCTCGCCTTGCAGCAGCAGAGCTGCGGAGACTCGCCGAGCACCAGAGGCAGAAGGGGAGAGTTGCCAACCAATACATGCTGCTGCCGATACGGAGCCTGTCTGCCCCAGCCTTCCTTGGACTAGAAATACTTTTGGTCGATAAAAACCCCTCCAGTTTGTGGCGTGTCTCAAAAAATTTTGGGTTTTGGCACGTTCGGAGTTAAGCTGCCGAGAGGCTCCTGGGAAGGTGCGGGATGCGGTGTGAGGCAGCTGCCATGGGTGTCAGCCCTGCAGCTGGAGCGCTGGGTAAGCCCTGCCCTGGGCTTGGGTGTGACACACGTGCTGCTGTCTGTAAAGTATCACCCCAGGATCTTGTGTCAACAGTTTTCCTAGCTTTTCTCTCTTTTTTTTTTTTTTTTAACCAACCTGCCAGGTGTTGCTGCAGTTCATGACCCGAGATCCATTTTTTTTCTTCGTTCTGACTTTACGCTTTCAATATGATTTACAAAAATTGCTCATAATAAGGCTCATTCAGCAGCTGGAAAATGGTTGTCGGGAGTTAAGAGACACTGTGGCATGTTTAGCACAGAAACATACGAGTATCTGGGTCCCAAAGCTCTGTGGGTTTTAGATAATTTCTGCTAAGGGTAGGATGTGCAAAGGTACCTATGGGGTACCAAAAGAGCATTCTTGTAAAGGATATGAGGGTTGCAAGACGGAGAAGGGACAGTAAATGGCCTCAGCAGTGAATTCACAACTGTAAATCCTGATTAAGAGTTCGAGGTCTAGGAAAGGCTGTATTAATCCTTCCCTAACCTTGGCCTTAAAAACTTGAACGACTAGCTCTTTCGCTGCCGCATCCCCTTCGGGCAGCTGTGACCTGCCTGCTGGACACTGGGCAGTGTCAGGGAGGGATGGTGACAAAACAGCTCCCCCGTCCCTTGGAAACGTCTTTGGTTTCCAAAAGCTTGGAGCACGGTGCTTGCAAAGCCACCCCCGAGGGTGAGGGGCTCCTTCTGAGCAGGAGGGGAGGTCGATGTTGGCAGTGGGGCTCCTTCCTCACCGACAGCCTGATCCCCAACAGGACCCACCCTTCTGCTCCCCTTTTCTTCCTGCGTCACCTCCACCATCCCTGCTCATTTTGATATTTTCTTTTTATTTTAGTGGGTTTTTTAGAGTAGGAAGAAGAGGTGCTTTTGTGGCTAAAAGGTTTTGGATTTGCCCTTTTTTCTACCAGGCTGGCTTCATATAAGCCAGGGCAAAGTCTGTGGGCTAATTGACTTTATTTATTGCCTCTTTCAAGTCTTTAAATCACACGGGGTTATTCACTGTTGCTGCTGTTTTGCTGATTTGTTTGGGGCAGGGACTTTGTTTTTCTTTTTGCCTTCCTCTCAAGGGCCTCTGTAATTCTCACCTCAGGCACCAATTATGGCTCAGCAGTGCTTTTGGGCACCGTCCGAGTTTGGGAATTGCACAGCCTTGGGAAGGGGGCGGCTGGGCAGGAGGCAGCCTCTGCGGGAGGCGATGCGGCGGGGAGGGGGCCTGAGGCACCGCGGGGGTGAGCTCTGGGGTTTCATAACCAGAGCTGTTGGGAGGTTTGCTGTCGTAAAGGTCTCCCCGCTGAAGCTGAGCTGCATAAACTGCTGGATAATCTGTGTTAGAGGCTTTTCCTCCCCAGCAGGGGAGCTGCTGGATGCCAGCCACATGAGCGTTTCATACTTGCAAACCTCTACTTTGCTTCCCAAATTCAGCTGCTCTAAATTCTGCCAATTTTGCAAACAAGAAATTAGTGAGGTTTTTTGCATTGTTTATTACTAGCAACATCCTCTTGGGGTTTTGGGGCTTTCTTAATTGCCAAAAAGTGCAAAAAAATGTTTTGTTTCTCTTGAAACAAGCAAAACCCACACTTTTTAAATTATTTGTTTTGGTGGGTTTTTTTTCCCCTGTTTTCCCTGAAGTGGGGGATTTCCATTGTAGCTGTGCCCTGAGTTATTTTCCTTTCCAGAGGGCAGAGGTTGGATGGAGTTACCTTCCCAGAAGGTTGTCTGAGTTTCAGGGCACCCAACTCAGTTATGCTACCACGGAAATATCACTGGAGACCTTCTCAAAGCATCACTTGGCAGAAAGAAATGCTCTCACATCAGCTGTTTTCCCTTTCATCTTCCACTGCGGCATCTCTTCAGAAAATCAGGGTAATTAACACAGCCCTGCCTTGTCCTGCCTAACGCTTTGCTCAGAGCCTTCTGCCTGATTCCTGGTTAGTGTAGAAGGAGAGGAAAGAAGGAAGAAAAGATGACCAAATGCAGGGTTTGCTGTGCAAAAGACCTAAAATCACATCTGGGCTCCCTACCACAACCCCACAGAGAGACACAGCCTGGCCACAGGGATGCTGGGGACCCATCTATTTTGGAAGTCAAGTCCTGGGAGTCAAGGGATGGGATTAAGAAGTCATACAGGCTGCCGTCCACGGGGTAAAATTAGTCCCTGCTAAAGTGTTTCCTAATCCTGGGCACAATTGAGACGATCTAAGCATAGATTAACCAGGTCCTTCTGGAGTTAAGCTCCCTGCTTCCCATTTATTTTTGGCAGGAAGAGACTGCTACTGCTTGGGTGCCTCACCAGACCCTTGCACACTGGCATCACTCAGGAGAATGGGACACAAGAACTCAGTGGAGCAGATTTGCCTTGTGACAGAGACCCCAAATCCTACAGTTCTATTACAAGCTTTGTAATAAGGGGTGGTATTTTTTCCTCAGGCCCCATGTCTCAGATTTCTCTGACTGCATAATACACTATCTTTTCATTTCCAGGGAAAAAAAAAAATCAAGGAAAATACACCACCACCACCATAAAAAATGTTGGCCCTTAAAATGCAAGGAAAATTTCAATGTAAAACTGTCTTCAAGAAAGCCCTTCCCTCAAGATTTTCTATGGCTCAAATCAGTGCCTAGATCAGGCAGTTTCTCCATCAGGCTTCCATACAGCAATGTTTTGAAAACTACAGGGCTTGGAAAGAAAACAATACTTCATTTCACGACTTGCCTTTCTACTTTCTCAGCTGAAAGCTTGCATGTGCCTGGACTGGACATGGGAGCTGAAGGACATTCTGTTTTCAGGAACTTCCTGCAGCAGCATCTGGATTTCTCTCAGTGATAGAAGCAGCAAAGGCCCATAGAATTTTTAAAGTTTTGAGAATGTTCCCTCTCATTCTTAAATATTACAAAAACTGTTTTTTCAAAATAAAATAAACTCTTTGCCAAAATTTCTTAGTCTGCCTTTTAGTAAGAAAGGAAAAGAAAAGCATAGGGAATGTTAAAAGTTTAAACTGGTATTCCCAGACCCTTATAGTCTCCTTTCTTTTTTTTTTTTTTTTAAGAGGAAACATCTAATTTTTAGTCTCTCAAACGTTTCTGGATCATTTTAAGGTAGCAAGAGCACCACTGCATTTCAATGTATCCAATACAGGATGCTGCGCATTTTGGCCAAAATGTAACTTTCTCACAGTCACACGTATGTCTGTGTCCCTGCACAGGAATCATACACTGGGAGAAAATGTTGGATGTGGGATTCTCTTGGAGGTGGCAGCTCCAGTGTGCTGTTCCAGGGGACATGGGGAGCTGCTGGCACTCAGGGTGGGGATGGGCATTGGATGTCTGGGGCACTGCTTGGATGTCTCAGCTCTGAGAGGGGATCCTCTGGGGGATGTGGAGCAGCATGGGCCTCTCTTTGGAGGAGGTCTCTGCCTGAGGAGGCCAGTGGCAGGCAAGAGTGGGTACTGACCACCCCCAGAGGAGTATCCATGCACCTCACATCTAACCTGACAAGAGCCTCATCCTCCTCACTGCCTTCTTGTTGCTGGCAGCCTTCCAGGCTTGTTTTATTGCTTCTGTCTTAATTTCTCATGGTAGCAAGCTGGCTGAGTGAGTGGGCACCTCACCGAGCCGTGTCACTGCGCTGCATCCCAGACACTTCTGCATAGGTTTAAAAACAGGGACAGGTGAAAGCGATCAATTTACTTTTCCCTACAAAGGCCACCACACCACTGGATTGCAAGATGATTGATCAACTGACCTTTATTCCCATTTACTGCCCTTCCCAGAAACGTGTCGTATCCGTGTGCTGCCGACACCTCTGATAGGATCAAACAGCCGTGTGACACAGGCGGCTCAGATGCTGCACACCTCAGAATTTCCAGGGCCTTTAAGCAGCCCCCTGGAGCGAGGGGCTGGGATCAGACACATTCTGTCACCACAGTCCTCTGCAGCCCTGGCAGCCCCCCGTGTGCCAGCCGCCCTCCTCAGCATCCCAAACACGGAGCTGCCTCTCCCACAGCAGCTGCAGGCAGCAGCCAGGATTGCTGTTGTCCCAACCATCCTGCTTCCTTTAGGTGCAGGCTCCCCTTCTCCAGTGTCTGGCGGGATGAAGCAGAGGGCATCCAATCCTGGAGAAAAAATAAAAATGGGTTTCCCAGGCAGCGGCGCCTTTCCGCCCTTGGGGAGCGCGGCGCCGTGGAGCGTGCTTATTAAGCAGACAGTCCTGAAGGACACTTTAAAATAAATTAAGAGGGCTGTTCCGCTCCTGCAGCTGATTACAGGCGTGCCTGTTTTGTTGTTTGGTTTGGTTTTTATTTTTTTCCCAGAGAGTGGAAAAGAATGCTTGGAAAAAATTCTCTAATTTTCCCTTTTTGCCAGAGCAGGCCTCTGTGTAATAACAAAACCACAGGGCTCGCCACTCGCTGCTCTCTTTGGGACACCCAGGCTAAGAGAAAGCCCGTAAATCTGCTGGAGGCCTGGGGCCAGCACACAGCTGTCCTGACATGTTATCCACCCCCTGCCTCCCCGCCACGGCTTTAGCATCCGAAACACAGGAGACATGCAGATCTGGAGGTAAGCCCTGGTGGGAAGGAGTCCTGCAGGTCACCAGCTAAGCATTTCAGCCCAGAGCAGATCTCTCGTAAGCCACTTTTTGGAGATAAGCTTATCTAGACCCGGCAGCTGAATTTAACCCTGAACTCTTGATCTTGATTTTTAGCCTCTGCAAGCCAATAGGTTTCCTTGAAATTATACACACCAGGTTTGAGTTCGCCCGCTACAATGGCTCCACCGCTCCCTTAAAAGAGACCTGCACGGCTGTGCATGACAGCATCAGCCAGTAATATCCTTGGTTTCACAGCCAGCCCTGTGAGTTAGACAGGCCCCCGGCCGGGCAAAGCCTTCGATTAATGACAGTGGGGCTCCAGCAGGAGAGGACTTGGGATTTTACACTTCCAGCAATAACGCATTTGAAGGTAATATTGCACAGGAGTGGATTATCACCCCGGCACTTTGCTGTGTGGGTTTTTGGAAATTTGTTTTCATCGCATGGAAGCAGCTAGAAACGCTCTCTCTCGCTGCATGAAAAATGCACTTGGTAATGGTCTTTCTATTGCTGGACAAGCTGCCTGCGTTGGGGCTGTCAGCGCCGTGACAGACTAGCCAGGAAGGGGCTCGCTAATCAGTTTTCCCAGCATCAAACCAGCATCTGCTACATGTGATCAAGGAAATTGAGGAATCTCAATGTTTTTGCAATATTGCTTAGTTGGCCATGAAATATGGGTGGTTCAGAGAGGGATGGCTTGTTTCTCCCTCACGAAGATAAAGCAACTTTAGCTAACGATGAAGCATTGCTGCACAATGAAGCCAGCTAATAGCGGCGCTCTGATGAGAGCAGACACCCCGGCAGGAGGGGAGGGGAGGGGAGGGAGGCGTAAACAGCTTTGCAACTAAGACATTATTAATATGCTTGAACTACAGAGGGCAGAAGGGATTTCTTTTCTCCTCTTTCACTCCAAAAGCAATATTCAAAAAATGTCTGGGCTCCCACATTAAGCCAGAAATTAAATTCTTAGAAGTTTAACCGTGTGTTTTCCAGCTCGATTTTAATTCTCTAGCACATAAGGCAAGTCTTCCTAGGCAAGGTGGCTGTCTAGAATCTGGCTGAGGAAGCCACTCTCCTGGCTAAGAGGTGCATAAACAGTGTTTAAACAGAGCCAAAGTCCCAGTTCTGGAAGTTATTTGGGGCTGTAGTTGCCCACGTCACTCCTGACAGTGGGGTCTGAGCTCTGCAGGCTCTCTGTCACTTCTGAGAATGTACCTTCTTCATGTGCTGAAAAAGGTCTCTTAGCTCTCCCCTGTTTAAATCTGTGGCGTTTCCCACAGAACAAAAACCTCGCGGGGTCAGTGTGAAGTGGCATGGCTTCGCTGGGATTCACAGAGACCAAAAGGCTCACAGCAGGTGAGGGCCGGGCCCTTCTGCCTCGAGGCAGGGCAGATATTCCCACTCCCACGCATGCCCCCAGCCCGCCTCCACAAGGGCAGCACCCAGTTCACACGCAGCTTTTCCTGGCCGAAGTGCTTTCTCAGTTTTCTTTTGGCAAGACAGCTGTGGTAGCAAAAAGAGAGGAATTTGCTTCCTTCCTCCCCTCCCTCCCCGGCATTTTTCCGAAGGGTAAAAAACAATAATCCCAGAGCCTGCCTATGCCTCCCCTTCCTCCCCATCCAGCCCGGCACTGGGGGAGTCATTGCCCTGCAGTGGTGGGGCTGGATGTAGGGATAGTGCTCCCAAGGCTGGCGTGGCACAGTACAGCACTTGGGTGGCTCAGAAGGGCAGGAACACTAGTTTTTGTGGCTTTTGTGAGATTTTCAGACCAACTGCAGGCCTTTCAGTTGAGATCCACGGCAAAAAGTGCAAACCTGTTCCCGGGACCGAAGTGCACAAACCCTTTTTATGTAACAGCCCTGTGAAATAAGCGGCAGTCGGGGATTTATGCTGTCTTTGAAGTAAATTGCATCCCGGTGCACTATAGCTTGAAAGTTAAGATTTACCATTCCCGGGACGCTAAAGACCCCAGTGGAAGCTGGGGAATAAATAGCGCGGCACTCCCCTCGCCGCCTTCTGCTGCGCGACTGGGCTCCGCAGACCTCCCTCCCCTCTCCGCCCCTGCTTCTCCTTGCATTGTGTCGGGGAAGCAAATTGGTCACATCTGCATCCGGCCAGGGAGGAACAAATGTGCTGGCTAGGCAGCAAGGCGCTTTCTGAGAGGGGATGCCTCAAAGTGAAATGAAAGGTTGGCCATCAAAGGTAGAAAACAGACCAGCGGATGAAAGGGATTCTTTGCTTAGCTTTGGTAAGGCTACTAGGTATTAATAAAATAGTAATAATAAAAAAAGAAAAGGCTCAAGAAAACTGGGGCATCCAGAGCAGCACGTTTTTTTCCCCTCCCCTTTTCCTTTACTCATCCCTCTGTCATCAGCGGAGGGGAGGGATCGGCGTCCCCCCATGCTGCGGCAAGGACTGTTTATCTTCACTCCTCAGGACGCTGCCATTAGCAGGGCTTCAATGTGTCATGATGCTTCATCATTAGCTGGAGGTGCTTGATCTGGCTGGAGAATAAATGAGCCGTTCCCCCCAAAGAAACCCTCGCGTTTCGTAGCCAGCTGAGCAAATATTTTGAAATATTCCAGCTCTGCAATTTCAGCCGTCAGATAAAAACAAAGGGGGATCTGATACAAAAGAGCTAAATTCTTCCATTTGCTCTCCAGCAATCCCACCGTAGCTGGCAGTGGTAATGGGGAACTGTGGTCTGCACAGCAGGGAAGCACATGTCTAAGTCCCATGGAAAATCCCTGTGGTCTTTACAGTTAATCATGTCCAGTTAATCATGTCCAGAGGTGGACGAGTGCTCAGCTGATGCGCTGAATCATGACATACAGGCAATTATCCTAAATCAGAGCAGTATCTTCCAGTCCCAAAAGGCTCCATTACACTTCACCAGCTCCTGAAGGGAAGGCAAAAGCCCCAAGAGGCAGGACAGCAGAGGAGGGAGGAAGAAATAGCCAGGTGTTCCTCTGACGCCTCCTCAGTACTTTTCTAACCTCGTGAAAAGTTCTGGCAGCTCTTTAAATCCAGGCTGTGGAGATTTACAGCTCCAGACCCTCCGGGCAGCTTGCTGCGTTTGCTCTGGGTTCCTCCCAGCTGGCTGGCTCAAACCCCACAGACAAGGTTTCACAGACAAGGTTTCACAGACAAGTTTCAAGGTTTCAGAGACTGAGACTTATGGGCCGGGCAGTGTTCGACCTCCTCCTTCTCTCTGACCATAAATTTGTGTCTTCTCCTCTTCTGAGCGTCCTGGCCCCAGGAATGCATTCTCAGGCACTCCGCTGAAGCAAAGCCCTCTTGCCAGCCTTTCCTCACCTGGGCCCAGTGTGGCAGTGGGATGCTTTCCCATGCACACTGATGGATATCCAGAAGAAGTTGCTGCCACTGGAAATAGCCCAACCCTTGCCCTGAGTCACTGCCAGCAGCTGGGGCAGCCACTGAGATTCTGGGTCCCAGGGTATCCCAGCTTCTGCTCTCCCAGCGTCTGTGAGGAAAGGGCCCTTGAGGAAGGATGCCTGTTAGCTGCAGCATCTTTCCTGCTTGTCAGGCTCCCACGGCTGCGCAGCCGAGTCCTGGGAAAGCCGGGTTTGTCTGCCCAGGGACAGCAGCGCTTCCATTGCCTCCGGGCGTTTAACTCAGCAGGATCTCCTGCTGCGCCGCTCTGTGATTGGAAGCGTTTCCCAGCCCACTGCATTCGGGGAAAAGAAAAATACCCAAAATGGGAGGCTTTGTGGGGAGAAGACACAACGCTGGGATGGGTGGACCGATGTCTGGGCAAAGGAAAAGGAGAGCCTTTCCCGTGCTAGATACACTGACTCTAAAACAGGTGCTCCTCTCCCATAAACAGGTTTGGCATCCATTTACAGGACTAGAATATTAACACACATTCAGATACAGTCTGAGCCCTATTTTTCATGTGTGCACAGGGGGAAAGGAAAGGCAGGAGGAGAGCCTGCATATTCTTCTTAGGAGCCAAAGACTAATGTGCTCAGCAAAGCAAAATTAACCCAAATACCATGATTATGCAGAAAAATATCTGCCAGAGAATGTCGTTTCACCCGTGACATTCTGCAGTTTTCCACCAGCAAGAGTTCGAGAGGTGGCGTAGTAACAGAGTACATCAGGGCAGGCATTTGACTGGAAGCATTAAATACCTCAGAAAGGTGAATGGCCAAGGTCTTCCCAATAATTAAAAAGTGTGCAGTCTTCATAGAGCAAGGAAGGGACAGAGCTATTGTTTAAACAGGTGATTAGAGCTCTATCTTAAGCAAACTCAAGGCAGTAACAAGCTCCCTCAGACAGGGAGAGCAGCACTCTGGCTCCAGTTCTGGCATGGGTAACTATTGCCCCCCAATCTGCTGCCAGAGACAGCCACGGTGTTCCCAGCCCCACTCCCTGGTCACTGTGGCTGGTTAGGAAAAAAATCCCATTTGATTTCACATTTTTCACTCCCTGTCTCCTACCTTTTGTGTTCAGGTTCAAGAGAATTGGCTAAGCCACTTTTTTTTATTAGAGCAGCAGCAGAGAAAAAAAATGGGACCCAGTCAAGCCCCAAGGGAAGAGAGGAAATAGCATGAGCCAGCACTCCACTCTCACAGACACACACACAGCCACTCTCCCCATCCACACAGGGACAGAGGGCAGACATCTGGTGGAGCAGGCATACAGGCAAAACCAACCACCCCACCCCACAACCCAACTCCATGAGACTATAAAGTCTCTTCACCTGCCAAATGTGGAGTCCCAGAGCTGCGCCCTAATCTCTTTCTGGGCAGCCAAGGATGCACATTCTTCTGCTTGGGGGTCCACTCCACCCTGGAACTACACAGGGAATGATCCAAACCTTCCCCATGCTAAGAATGGGGCCAGGAAGCCGTGCTCTACCTCTGCCCTGCCTCCTGCAAAGGATTAATCCCTGCCTCACCTCCCTCTCGATGCTGGCTCCTGATTAGGTTTCCACATTGGCTGCGGGGAATTACCAGCTTCTTATTAACCCCCTTGTATGCAAAGCTGGAGGAAACAATCAGACCTGGGGAAAGGCCAGGAGGCCCCTTTGCACCAGCAACACAGCCTTCCATAAAAAATACATAAGGGCTAGACATCAGTGATGAGGAAACGAGCATTCAAAGAAGGCACTTGGCTGCTTGGCTTTGCTGCCCACGTTAGCTGGGTTGCTCTGACAGGTCAAAAAAGCCCAGCCTAAATCAAAACTCTTCGAGCTGCCAAGGGCTTTGGGAACAGCAAGGTGAGGGCACACTGCTCTGACACAGCGCAGAGTGAGAAAAACCCCCCGGAAGGCAAAGAGCAGGTGACATCTGGGAACAGCCCACGAAGGTGTACGGGCCATAGCCATAGTCTTATACCCTGGTTTGTCTGCAGCCTGGCTTCTGAACGCTGCACACCCTTCCTGAGTTTTGTGTGGGAAGCCCATGCAGAATTTTTGCTCCGTATTTTGCTCCAGAGTATTGCTCCAGAGGAGAAGACTGGTACCAAGGAATGTGGAAAGACCAGCCTGTTTTGAACCTGGCATTTCTCACCCCTTTGTGAGTAGAGCTGGGAGACAAGGCACAGCACAATGAAGGACATCCTTATCCCTTAAACAAGTCACCACACTCAGAGTCACCTCTTGGACACTCGGGTTTTGGCCAGTTCCCTGAAGTAGATTTGTTTGCTTACATTTTTCATAAATGCCAGGTTAACTTAGAATAAAGAGAATACCTGCAACATGCAGAAATCTTTCTCTTTTCCATACCATACATACCTTGAACAAACTTCAGTACCTTTGTAAACTTCCTATAAATCATTATTACCACACCCAGCAAAATAGCTGTTCAAATTCATGCCCTTCTTTTGTAAAAGCTATGTGTTAGGGACAATACTGGAGTTACCTCCGGATAAGAAAATAAGTCTAGGGACCAGAAAGGTATTAGAACTTCAAACAGGCCTAGGGACCAGAGACACATGAAGGCCTCCACCCAGGGAGACATGAATTCAAGCAGCACAGCTGTTGACTGCTTTATCCCATTACAGAATAAGTACAACCAAAATGCAATCAGTACAGATTTTTACCACTTTCCTTGAAAGTGTGGGAAAGAGGATGAGTGAGAGTGTCATTGCTGGTTTCAACTGCCCACATAGTACTGCATGAGCTACAAAGATAATCTCTACATCTTGTGCATCTTGGGATATCAGGAGGTTTTTTGCAGCCCCACTTCCCGGAGTCCTGATAATGTGAAACTTGCTGCTCCTTGGCTTCTCTAACCTTACTTCTTTTGAGAAAGCTGTTAAAATGTTAATGATGGAGGGAAAGCAGGGGGGAATACTCATCTTCGTGGTCTTTTAAGGGCAGTTGTTAAGGTCAGATTTACCGTCCTCCACGCCTGGAAGGGCTCAGCGCTGCTCCCCAGCCAGGACTGTCGTTCAGGGTGCTGGCAGGACCCACCATATTAGTTGGAGCCCAGAGCACTCCGGCTGCTCCCACTACAAGGAGCAGGAGAGGATGCAAGGTTAGCCCAGGACTGGATGAAATTTTCCCTTCTCACTGCTAACTAAAACATCCCTTCAGGAGCTGTCTTGGAGCTGTCGGTGTCTGCAGCCGAGAGCGTTGCGGCTGTCGGGGGTCCCACCCCGAGCCCGGGGGAGCCGCGGGCGGAGCACACGGGCGGAGGGGAGATGAGTTTCGTGCGGCTGCGCCGCATCACTCGAGCATCTCGCAGCTCTGCCCCAGCATGGCCGGGCAAACCCTGGGCTTTTCCCAGGAGAAGGCCCAGCCTTGGGCAGCACGGAGCAAAACAGCTCCATCCCCTGACCTCCACCATGGTCTGACTTTTAAACAGCTCAGAGCACAGCCGCCCGGGTGACTCATACTGCGTAGCTGGGGCTTTTACCTTTATTATTATTATTATTATTATTTTAAGTAGGAGCGCGGCTCCATCAGTCAATTACTTGAAGAGCCGCTCTAATTTGGCACCCAAT